>CAXHWN010001140.1:0-15285 GCA_964020975.1 Hermodice carunculata | reverse complement strand
TATACATATTGCAGTATTCATACTGTGATTCCCCATCCATATGCCTTTAGCGGCAATTTTGCTGATCCAATTGGTATCTACGTTGCACGATGAAGCCTCTCAATATGAACACTACGCCTCTTTAACCCATTTACACGACCAATAATTTCAAAGGGTGTTTGCTTTATTCATTTTGTCAGGGTCCGCCCTGTGGGGGTACCCTTTCTGTTTTCGGGTTGTCCGTCCGCCCGACGGAATATCCGTCCGTCCGAATGTCCGACCGGATATACGCATTCTCGTTACCGCGATATCTACAGAATGCCTCCATATATTTTGCCCAAATTTGGCAATATGTTTACCTTACCTGGCAACATGAACTGATTTTGGTGTCATCATGACCTAATTTAAGCAAATGGCGGACCCTTCAATCAACGCTTGCGTTGAAGGTATGTCCAGTTTCCACATGTTGTCGTTCTTCATATTCTTTTTTTTAAATGTTTATCCAGAGAACAATTATTAGCAGGGTAGTCTGCTAAGTGTGGTAAACAACTGGGCTCTTAGTAAAATGTTATTACTGGATGACCCAGAGAGCCTGTAGTCTTAACACCGAGGTAAACATGTAGAATCGAAATAGTGGCAGCCCTAACGAAGACATAAAATAATGAATTCAAGTTCGCAAGGCTGGTCACATCAATTGGCAATACATATATACAGTGGCAATTATAGTAATTAAAGACAAACGCAATGAGACAATTAATCCTAACCCCAGGAAAAGAAAAGGGGAAAACTCAACATTTCCCGATTTCTCTAGTCAAGTCGGCAAAAATGATGTTTTTCTGTGTTGCAAAAACAATATGACACATTCACATGTCAAACGACAGTTTCGTCATTCAAGCCCCAGCATGTTTAGTCTTATACCATTGATTGAACTGTCGATCCAATTCGACAGTTTTTGTTGGAGCGCTTTGATGCCCTGCAGAGAAAGTTACAGACCAAGTCAAGCTCCTTATACAGGGCAATCTAGACAAACGTGCGAACGACCAACTGGATGAGACTGTTTGCTAGTGTAACCATGCCAAACAATTCATGTGTCTGAAATGATACATGATAGCACATATTAGGTATGATTTGTTGCATAAAACACATCTAACAGTTCATCTGTACACATGTATTTTGTAACCACTAACATGCACACCTATATATTTTGTGATCACGGAACGGACAGGTCTCGAACCAGCAATCTTCGGCTGCAATCACCAAAATAGGAAACGCACCAAAATCCCTATTCCTAGAGAAATTAAAAAAAAAATGGTCGGTATGCGTGAATGCGATAATTGACACAGCCCAGTTAATTGAATTTAATCCAATACAAGTATATATATATATATATATATATATATATATATATATATATATATATATATATATATATATAAATATAAATATATATATATATTTACATATATATATACATACATACGTACATACATACATACATACACACATACATACATACATACATACATACATGCATACATACATACATACATACATTATGACGGCTGTTAATCTTTGTTAGTTGAAGGAACTTACACTGTGATCCATTACCTTTTGATATGCAACATAAATCACGCACATGTTCTCTCGGCGTGATTTTGTGATGATATGTGCCACGAGCTTAATTGTAGGCATGCGCGTAACCCAGAAACACTTTGTTCTATTGATGGCTTGAACCAAGTTACCCAGCACAGCGTCTTGCGTCCGTGACAATAAGGCACAAGTTCCTTACATCATTGAAATTGATTTCTCGACAAAACACGTTTGCCTTGATTACTACTGTATTAGTGCGAGATAGCGAGTCCTCGTAGACGGCCTCATCAAGTTTTTTGCTTTAGCAGGGATAACTGACTCTTAGAAATTTATGTCAAAGCAAACCTGATTAGAGCGTCGTATCTTAGGTGGCTTATAAAGCAAGAACATTCAATGGCTCTAATCATGGATGATGAAGACTTTCAGTTGTAAGAAGAAAGTCTCAAGAATTTAAAGGCATTCTGCCCTGATAGCGTATCGTTGAGTTTATGAACTAACTGCTCTGGTTTATTCTGGCATATTTAGAGTATATGTCAGAAAAATGACGGGATATCGTTATGATATACTGTAGACTTTTGCAAGTACTAGCGTAGCGTCAGTCTGCTCAGCATTTACTACTTTCCCCCAAACATCTCCCAAATGTCCCGTAAAGTCACAATGATACCTCTTCGAGTTGATTTTTGCGTTTTGGCTCGACTGAAATAAAAGCAAAGAATTGTATGCCATTCCATTTGACTTAAGTCATGAATAAGGTCACGTGCTTTGGGCAGCCAAGCTTACCATAGAGCCGTCCAGAAGTATATCAGAGAGTGGACAAAAAGGCCTTGTCTCCTTATCGTGTAACATTAACGCAGGTCTACTCACACTACTCCAAAGTTTCCCCAGGTTGAAAATTACCCGGATGGGACAATTGTCGTCTGCTGAAATCATAGATCACAATAAATGAAAGGTTCATGTAAAACTCACACGAAAAAGAAAAGCTGGGCTGGTTGTTTTATTCTTCAAAACCGCGAGTCTTGAAAGGAGTCACTGATTGAGATTGGGTAGTCTTAAAAGGAAATTACATTGAACGCCTCAATAATTGTCCTAGCACAGCAATAAGCGAGTGACGTTGAAGTATTTTATATGCATGACAAAGAGTGGCTACCTTTTCACAAAAGGTGACAACCTGCTGTACATGATTCTGGCGGTCCCATCTAAGGACAGTAAATGTCATTATAACCACATTCATATTTATTAACCGAATTAAGTTTTGACGAACTTCAAGTCAAAGCATAATACGCATTCCGTCATGATGGTGATGATGATGGTGATGATGATCCGGGGGCTATTACAAATCTTCTCTTGCAAATTATGTCATTTATGTGTTATTGTGAACTTTTCAAATTTATTGTGTATAAGGACGTATCACCCGAGGAACATCAGTGTGAATTTGTATTGTGACTTTTCAATGTGTTAAAACATAGAGAGTGTTAAATCAGAGGGCAACACTTGCGCACCCATGATGAACAAAGTCTAAAGACAATGTGACGGTTGCTAATACAACCAGCATCCAGCACAATGTACCATGAAACCATCTATTTACTGATAGGTGTTGCAAAAACAGCCGGCAGAATAGTTGACCTGCTTCCTAACACTACAAGAGTGTGAGTGTTTGTTTGGTTATCACCTTTCAAAATGGTAATAAATCAAACTGGTGGTTGTGCACCACACCCTGGAGCTCTTGGTCAGGAAACAAACTACATTAACTCTCTGTCTAAGGTGGTTGGGCGACAGAGCAAATGGCAGCAACTCAAAAATAATAGAAAAAAGCCAGAGGAGTTGTTTTTGTTGTGGTACTATTAAGAACAATGAAAGGTGCAGACTTCCTAGCGGGCATCTCGTCGCATGTGTTTTGGAATTTCGCGTGGAAGGAACAAAATATCCGAGCACATACGGCAACGAAAGGCATTGGCGTCTTCATACGAAATAGTTTAAAACAAGTAATCAAAATAATTACAAGTGATGACATGTGGCTAGAAGTGGACAAAAAACAAAACAAACAAACAAAAAAACAAAACAAAAACAAAAACAAAAACAAAAAAAAAAAAAAAAAAAAAAAGAAAAAAAAAAACACGTCGGCTTCTAAAAGAACCTGCGTATTAGATATGTATACTTCCCTCCGAAGGTTCAATTTACACTGCACCCAACGATACTTGTTTAAGCATATCATAATCGGAAGTTGCAAAATATTTCCAGACGGCAGATGTGCTGTGTGGTGACATCAACGTCCGCTGTGGCGGACGCTGACTTCCATACTCCTATAGTTGGTTCAGAAAACTGTTTCCTGCCCCTTTTCATTAATACACATGCCGTCGTGTCTTCAGTTCTTCCACCCGAGGAGATCACGTGACAGTGGTAGACGCAAACGATATAAGGACGTGTTTTGTTAGATTATTGTAAAAACACTGGTTTGAGAAATTGTTACGGCTGCCTGGGTCACGATAAAAATGTAGGGAGTTACACATGATATACAGGTAGATGTAAAAGCGTGGTCGATTATTTGCTTGCTTTCCTTCGTTATTATTAAAACATAAGTAACTTCCAAATTGACCACATACCAGTAAAATTTGAACATTGTACTGTTGATTTTGAATTGTCCATCAACTAACAAAAACAAACGCTAATCCATATTGCATCCTGCGTTGAGGCGCTGCACTGGAAAAACGAACTTGTTTTGGATGAAGTGATGTTTATGCGGACGTTGAAGGATAAATTGATAAGTCAGTACGTTGAAGTAATAATCTTGAAATTTGCGGCATTCAGTCCCGAATGAAATTAAAGAACATATAAGATTTTCAAGTCTGCATTATGCATGGGCAATATATTTTTACCCTGCCCAACGCAACATATATGCAGGCAATGGCCAGGTTGAGACAAAGCTCACGTAATTAAAGAATTGAAACAGGCCGCTAAACTTGACCTGTAACCCGATTGAACGGAAGAAAATGTCAGAATTGAATGTCTGGTTGCATTGAGACAGAGAAACACTTTCTCCTAAAGCGTCAAAGATTCTGCTTGCCCTTGGACAATACCGGCACAATTGCTTTTGTAGACAAGGATTGCCTGTACGGTGAGCTCCCTTGTGTAATCTCAGTCAAAGTGTTTCTTTTTTTCTTTCTTTTAACTTTATTATATTGTAGATGATAATATAATATGTGTTACCTGTATGACGAGGGAGTATAATGAGACTCTGTTCTTGTCAATAAAATTGTACTACTACTACTACTACTACTACTACTACTACTACTACTACTACTACTACTACTACTACTACTACTACTACTACTACTACTACTACTACTACCACCACTACTACTACTACTACTACTACTACTACTACCACTACTACTGCTACTACTACTATTAACGACAACAATAAATGGATTATGATAGTGATGATGATTACGACAGCGACGACGATGAGGATTATGTAGCATCAAAACAAAAACACAAAATCTACCCCCCCCCCAAAAAAAGAAAATACAGGAAAAGAAGATATTAATCGAAACATTGTTAAAACCTTGGTATTGTTCATGCCGTAAATAGTACATACATTTGTAAACAACCGTTTTCTTTGTTATGCGCTACAACGATTAAACTGTTGTGGGGTGGGACACAAAACCTTTGCAGTGTATGGCAAAACCTTGAAATTTTAATTACACTATTATCTTTTTGCAATTCAGACCACTTTACACCCGTAACAGAGCATTGGGCATAACTACGTGTCGTGTTTTTAAGGCTCCAGCTTATCTTAAATCGTATTGTTTTGACGGAAACACGCTAAAGGCTGAAGGAAGCTAGCAGACACAATGTGCGAGACGTGGATACACCTGGCAAAATATAAACGTCATTAGGGCCAAAAAAGTTATCCTTACCTCATACCTTTTAAATGATCATTGAAGCGCGGTAATCTTGTTTTCATCTGCTTTTATCTCAAAAGTGAATTTTCGTGTTTTGATATAATTATCGCAAAAGGGCACGCATGAAATTGAAACCTAGCATGGCGTTTTGTTATAAGTCAACATATCCACTTTGTGTGAATGGATGCCAAAGTGTGTGGATACTTAACCAAATATGATGTAAAGCATGCTATCTTTCAGATCTTGTCTGTGTGTAGACTGTCTATTATCATTCATAAAAGTTATATACATAAAAAAAGGAGGAAGCAATGCATCGATTTCTAGCAAGGCAATTGGTAGTCAGCCAGGCCCTGTGTTTGGTTCAGTAGCTTCAGCCGGTCCTAGACCAAAACACACTCACGAATACTATAACATGAAAGAAAAAAAAATAATACGTTTTAGGCCTCACTGGACTATGATTATTAACCTTGCTGCCTAGAAGTGCATACACCATACACATCAACCAAATAAAACTTAATTATAATGGGAAAAATCAAGTTAATGTGACGTTCGTCAGTCAAAACATTGGTGGACGATGTAAGTTACGGGTACACTGAGCTCTTTGGGATCTATTTAGAATGGAGTAAAACTTGTCCTTGTGGACACCTCTATAATGCGGACACCTGAATAATGTGGACAGTTATGTCCAGGCCCAAAAGGTCAATTTGTTAAAAACACCTGTCTATTGTGGACATATGTCATCTGTGGACACTTTTTGCCAGTCCCAGAGGTGTCCGCAATCCACAAGTTTCACTGTAAATGTATGTTTTAATAAGCATCTGGTGTGTACCAAAACCAACAGTACATGATGCCTATACGTCTGCCCCCTGGTGGCCCTGATACCTATTTTCTTCAAATCTTCAATAAAATGCTCTTATCGGTTGGTTGCCGTGTCCTTCTACTGCAGGCTACAATAGGTCACCAAGTTTCTCAGAGATCTCTGACATTTTACACGTTTTGATATGTGCACACCATAGGAGTCGGTGCTAAAGCGCACAGGCCCAAAGTACACGCCTACGCACCCCTCCCTCATATAGCACCTTACGTATTTGCTGCTCCGAAGTGTAACTGTTCAAGACACATTTTCTTAACAGAAGCCCAATTTGACTGAAAATGCACGACACGAGACTGACTCTTGATTAAAATCGCCCGAAACTGCATCCTTTTCCCGAATCAAGATCAACATTTGTTCATGGGGACGCTTGTCCACTCTCCTATTTTGTGGCCTTTATTTTCGCCATTTTCCACAGATTCAGGAAGTAAAAAACAATATGTTGCCACAAATGTTCAGTTAAAGAGTGATTTTCAGAGTGTTCAAGGCGCACATATCAGTCAGAAAAATATGTAGAGGACGAAGTACCCCCCCCCCCCCCCCCGCACACTCCATTGACTCGGAAAAATATGGGTTAAACATCATAATCAAGACAGTATAAAGGTTAGTGCTGAAATGTAGTCATCTGACTGTTCATTGTGGATCCTTTTTCAATAGCAAATGGAAGGAAATGTGTGATCCAGAAAATATCGTCCAACTTTGAAAGATACATATAAGGTCAAGAAAGAAACCACACATTGTTCAAGTACTTCTTACTTTCCCTTCTGTGTAGCCACATTGTTCAAGTACTTCTTACTTTCCCTTTTGTGTAACCACATTGTTCAAGGGCTTCTTACTTCCCCTTCTGTGTAACCACATTGTTCAAGATCTTCTTACTTTCCCCTCTGTGTAACCACATTGTTCAAGGTCTTCTCACTTTCCCTTCTGTGTAACCACATTGTTCAAGGTCTTCTTACTTTTCCCTCTGTGATACCACATTGTTCAAGGTCTTCTTACTTTCCCTTCTGTGTAACCACATTGTTAAAGGTCTTGTTGCTTTCCCTTCTGGGTAACCACATTGTTAAAGGTCTTGTTACTTTCCCTTCTGTGTAACCTCATTGTTAAAGGTCTTCTTACTTTCCTTTTTGTGTAACCACATTGTTCAAGGTCTTCTTACTTTTCCCTCTGTGTTACCACACATTGTTCAAGGTCTCCTTACTTTCCCTTCTGTGTAACCACACATTGCTAATAGTTTTACTTTTCCTTCTGTGTTAGCACACATTGCTCAAAAATCTTCTTCGATTCCCTTCTGTGGAGCTTCATAATTGTTTTGAACTGATTTTGGACCAACTCCCTTGGCATAGATACATGCTATTTCGAGAAGATACCGAGACGTATTGCAGGTTAGGTTGGTCATAATATATCATAGTTTGCCATAACATTTTTATTGGCAATGAGGTTGGAGGTTCACTGCAGGCATTGATATAAGGGTTCACGACCGTCCTGCAGGCAAAGGTTGGTGGTGATTGACCACACAGAGGACTGTTGTCTTTAGCCTTGTGATCAATGACGACGAGAGCTGAGCTTATTGATACATACCTCTAGCTGCTGGTCGTGTACGATTACAGGTCCAGGGTCATGAGACAAAAAAAAAAAAGGTTTTGTAGGTCCTGAGCGCAGAGGAGATAGAGCCAAGTGCGTGTTTGACATTTGGCAGAGCTTTAAGAATGAAATAATTCCAGTCAACTAGATATTAGTTAGCGACAGCCATGTAAAGTGAGCAGTGGTAGGTTATGTACTCAGCAGCCAAGTATGACTTTTGTCTCTGCTATTATTATGTGGGTTTGCCTCCTGAAGGTCTTAGTACAAGAATATTGGGGCATGCTGTTTACATTTCTCCAAATGACATTAGCTTGTACCATGGACGATGGACCGACATGATGTTACAAATAAACATAAAAAAAAACTTTAAAAAAAAAACGATAATTACATTGAAAAAACGGGTATCATCGACGCCAGATATGAATACTTGAGACGATGTATACATAATGAAGGATCTGACAGTGACGCGGTGTGTTCACCCCTTCTAACAGGAAAAAAAAAAAAAAGGGGGGGGGGAGGGGCATCCTGAGCTGATGACCTGTCACTGCATGGAAGCTGACACCACCGTGGTGCCGGAAGAAAGTATTGGACTCCCCAAAAATGTTACGACAAATAACAAGCGACGTCTCGCTAGATTCCCAGACGAAGCAGACAACAGTGAATTACAAAATGCAAAACTTTGCTGACGCGATGTATATTCGTACACCCAACTAGTTGCTTACATTCATCTTCATAACTTACCTTTTGCACACGTTCAGTATAAAAGCTACTGGCAAAGGTGCAGGTATATCCCTTTCTAGCTTTTTATCAATATATTTCTCTCTCATCACTACTGATGATCTTTAAACTTAACTCATTCCACCCTGATAGAAGACTGAGTCAACAGCTTTCCTTGGCGTGCTCTGGGCGCATTGCGCCCAGAGCTCGCCAAGGAAAGCTGTTGACCATGGGCATATAATTTGGAATGATCTTCCATGCAAGTTTCATCCAAAATATTGAAAAATAATCCCTAAATTAGTAAAATACAATTAGCAGACGACATTTAGATATTAGTGGGAAAAAGCGTCATCAGGGTGGAATGAGTTAATTCTCCACATTCGAGATCCAGTTATCGACTCTGTACACCCCACTGCGCCAATGGCATCGTGCGTATGACTGATTTTATAGTACAGTGGGCCTTTTTGTCTAGGTACTTTGACATTCAGTACTTAGGTCTTGGTTTGCGGGAAACTATTGAAGGTGACCTGACCACCCATGGATATCTCACCACATTAAGTCTTCCAGTGGCAATCACGACTAAAGTCGATCTACTTAGGCAAAACTAGTCTGAATTATCATCAAGATCCCAGATTCGTATTCCTCGTAAAAGGATCTTTTATTCAAGTACCAATACATCAACAGTTCCATAGAGAATATCCTAGGTCAACAGCGTGTCTCAGCGCGCCTTGGGCGCAAGGCGCGCTGAGAAAACCTCTTGACTCAGTCTAAGATTTGGCACTTACAGAGTTAATAAATTACTGTGTATCCCGAAGCAGCTTGGCATTTTACAGCACAGGCATGCTGAGTCTTGGATGTTGTTGAAATAGAGCAGATCCGAACATGCATACTCCCCGGGATATGGTCGTGGTGTGATATTCCCATTTACCTTCAATATCTGGCCAGAAGATGATGACCAAGTCGCTTGTCGTCATACCCCTTGCAAAGTAGCATGACGTATCGTGCTATTCTAGTGGCCAGAACTTGTAATGAATTTAGACAGTAAAATACCAAAGAGTAGTACCTTAGGATAAGAAGAAGAAGAAGAAGAAGAAGAAGAAGAAGAAGAAGAAGAAGAAGAAGAAGAAGAAGAAGAAGAAGAAGAAGAAGAAGAAGAAGAAGAAGAAGAAGAAGAAGAAGAAGAAGAAGAAGAAGAAGAAGAAGAAGAAGAAGAAGAAACCAAAACTAAGCAGACATGGCAGAGTTTCGCGTGCACTCTATCTAAAGATAAAGTGCAATTTTTTACAGTGCATTTAGGCAAATGAAAAGCTAAATGAGAAAATCAGAGATAATTGGTTTCCAACCTCAACGCAATTTGCAAAGATTTTCATGTCCATTCAAAATAACATTCAGTAGCTGCGGGAATAAAGATAAGGGAATTAGTTAAATTATCAGTGGCCGTATATTTCTCTGTGTTATGATTAATGGTATTCCAGACCTCATCAAATAGCAAAATGTTTTTCATGCCCGATGTGCCTTTTGCGGAAAGATACCTGCCAAATATCTCATGGCATTAACAGAAGGTCAGGCATGCAAATGAAAGCTTCAGTACATTGTCCTTGTGTGTATAACAGTACCTATCAAATTGCCACTTCTCTACTCTAAATTTCAATATAGACACTAGAAGAAATGACACACACACACACACACACACACACACAAACAGACATTGAAAAAGCAAAAAACAACAAAGAAAACTCACATCTCTGCCCTCATAGCCCGTCGTTCGATTAACAAATAACCACAATTTTGCCAAGATGTTCGGCTTGTGTATTGGTGTTAACCAACTAGATTTATATTGCTAATCAAGAACAAACTGGCTTGATTGAAATATAATCCGTAACAGATATGACTATGGCAAATATGTACGGATGTCAGGTTATTTTATCCATCCATCTATCAGTTTATTTATCTATTTATCTATATACTTCGAGTCAAAAGATCGCTAAGCGGCAAGAAAGACAAAGGTATCTTGTCCCGAGTAGGAAATAGAAGAACAAAACAACAAAAAGGTCTTGCGGCTGCATTATGAAAGCTCTTTAAAGTGCAGGAGTAATGCATTATTTGAATTCGGAGGGGCTCGTTTTGATAAAAAATAGTTTATTACTTTGAGACAAGTTATGTGCTTGATTTTCGATCTGGTGCTGGAGGGTATTGAGAAACATTTAGTTTGATGTAATTTGATTTTCAAAATGTGTCATATCTGTCAGTTTGTGCCATATTTAATACAAAAATTCGTATTTTTTCCACAAATGTTCCTCTGTTATCGCCCATTTATTCATGAAAATGTACAGTAGCCGCACTGTTCTAGGTAACGGGGACCTTAATGTGCTCAATTTGTGCTTTAAATAATTCTAACTTTGCATAAAAGAACTAAAAGACCCAGATACTAAAAAGTAGGAACAGCTTACATTTAACGGCAAAAATCGAAGTCAAATTGACGAAAAACTAAAAGGTCAGAACGAGGGTATTATGCACGGCGATATTGTCACCAGTGCATCACAAGAGAAAACGGTTGGCTTCGCTCTAAATCCCAGGGACCCGTGTTCGATTCTCGTCCCAGGTTGCAAGTGGGGAGAGTTGACGAAGTGACTCTCAGTGTACACGCTGTTTATTTCGATGCTTTTACATTTTGTCTACAATACCGAAGTGGTGCTCGCCTACATCCTCCTATGGCCAGAAACTCGTTCAGTGAAGACTTAAATCCCTGCACGATCCGTATAAAATGCGGTCTATCTGAAAAAAAAAGGGTCAGAAAGTGTTAAATTTTGAATATCCCGATCTCAACAATACCCCAGTGGTTGGGCATTATTTTCTCTGTATTCCGAATTACTAGATCCGGCCTTGATAACGATAACTCACATCATAATATTTGTTCAGGTGACACATGGTTTTAACGGCGCTTCAGTTGTTATAGGTTTGGCATAAATATTCATTTGTTACACGTCTTGAATTGCCTTTTATGTGTTGCACATTTTGAAAGGTGCCTCATACTTGTTTGCTGCACTTTTTTAATCTCCTTTTTTTTTTTGTTTTTTTGTTTTTTCAAAAGACAAATAGCGCTGCATTCTTGCCTGCCATTTCCCTTTGGGTCGGAAGCAAATAAAAATGTCTGGATACCCTCCAGTGATGTCGGGAGAATCGGAACATGCACCACATTGCAGAAGGATCATGTTGTTGTTGTTGTTGTTGTTGTTGTTGTTGTTGTTGTTGTTGTTGTTGTTAAATCATTATGCTCAAGTCTGTTCAATCAAGGCCTGAATGTCATGCCTGCTAAACCACCCATCCTCCTTGTTCAAGTTTTTTTTTTTGAGAGTCTCTCTCCTACGGGCAATACATCCATTGATTATTCCAACCTGATGGAAGCATCTGCAACTACAATTTTTTTTTTTTTTTTAAATCTTTTATTTTATGTCAAAAGTTTATATGCCAAACCGATATATTTGATAATTTTGGGACATTTTTGGTAAAATTTTATGAAAACGGCAATGAATACTAAGCTGAAAATAGCAATTGGAAAAGAGTGAATTTTACCCCTCTGCATTATTCATATGTCCTTTCATGAATACCACATCACCATGTTTTATCAAAACTCGGAGAGCATACGTCAATTCACATAGCCTTTATTGAAAACGTAGACATTGAAGTAGAGCAATGGCAACGAGGTTGGGTCGGGGCATTTTATAAATGGACAGGACCATTATACTCTTCAAGCCTGTCTCAAATCCGCAATAACCCGTTGTTTGGCGTAATTCTCTCACGGAGTCTTTCCTTTGTGCTTATCCGTGTCTCACACGGATCCCTGCTCCTCGCTTTATATTAAACATTGGTCGTCATGTCGTTTTATTGACTGCGTGGAGTAGATCGTTTCACATCTGCCCCGTGCTTTTGTGGGCCCCGTCAACTGATATTGCTTTCCTGTGCGGCCTTGCTTTGTGCTTATTGTTCTTCTGTCTCGCGTTTATCGTATAAGTTACCAAACGTTCTCGCAGACATCGGTATTATAGCTGTCTCTGCTAGCCAACATCCTTTAGGAGTCGTACTTCTTTTGTAAGCTTGATCTGGCTTGACATGTTTTAGATCATGTCTCACCGGTGGTAATCGTGTGAGGATTCTTATAAGCATATATGTTGACCCCTAGTCACGCACGGTCCAGGGTTGTTGACACCGCTGCTGCATATTACTTCCTGATATATCTACTCAATGTAACATATATGCTTTTTATTGAGTGATAAGCCTATAAACGTTTCGTAGCACGAATGCCGAAAGTACAGGTAGGGCTTAAGGCAGACATGTTAAAAAAAAAAAAAAACAAAACAAACTTGGAATTTGCATGATTTATTAGCTATAGACAAGACACAAGAAAAACATGCATAAAAAGACTTGAAATTCGAATGTTTTATAAACTATGGACACGCTATTGGAAGACACTGAAGAAAGAAAAAAAAACAGAAATTGCACTTCGAATGTTTTATAGACTGCAGACAGGACATGCTGAAGACATCAATAGAAATGATTCGTAATTCGAATGCTGTATACACTAGCGGCACATACTACCGCTTTGTGTCTCAGAAGGGGGTAGGAGAGAGAGAGAGAGAGAGAGAGACAGAGAGATAGAGAGAGAGAGAGAAAAAAAAAAAAGAGAGAGAGAGAGAGAGAGAGAGAGAGAGAGAGAGAGAGAGAGAGAGAGAGAGAGAGATGGGTACGGGTGCTAAAAGTAAAAGGGAAATGTGGACAACGAAGCCAGTTATATCAATGTGGCTGACACTCTGGCCAATACCCAGGGCGTCTGCACGCAAAGCAAGGAAGAGTCCAATGAAAAGAACGTTAAATGGAGAGCACATAAGCCACAGCAGTACACAGTACTTAGCATTATTAACTGGCTCTTTGAAGACGCGTGCTCCTTTTACCTTGTTATGTACTGAATTTTTGGCCACACGTTGCTTGCAGCCAACTGGGATTTTATTAAGGGCACTTCCCAATAAAGCCAGTGCCAATATTTTGGAGCCTTGAAACTGCAGATTGATGCCACAAATTCTAGATATCCGTACTTTGATTTTACAAGACAATTTGGTGATTAATGAGGACATAACAAATGAACTGTGCAAGAAATATCTTCCTTGTCATATTTATCAAAATACTAAATCGGGATTCCCACCAAACCAGATAGGCGTCGTAAAGCCTTTCATGTGTCGGAGGCGACGCCAGAAACGCCTTGGTTCAATTCTTAATCGCAATAAATTCCGTATTGTATATCAAATTGTGCAGATCAAATAATAAAACCCTTAACGCAGGGCAATCTAATTTGCTACTGGTCTGTGGAAAGTGGCTGGGTTATGCAATAATCAGATAGCTCGGTATATATGTATTTGAGTAGGGGACAGTCGTTCTTCCAATTTAGAGAATGAACTTAACATAAAATGTGACAAATATCGAACATGTAATGTATTTACATGTATGAACCAGGTTTTAACTGATGCTTTTGAACAGGCTTGCTGGTATCATGTTAGTAAATTTGATGTACTTCCTGGATCTCAACTCTTATTTTATGCCTGATCAACTCTATATTGCTGCTCAAAGTCCAAAGCAGTTTACACCAGGGGGAGAAATATACATGTACACCAACCATATTGGTCGCCTTATTTTTCATAGTGTTATGTATATATATATATATATATATATATATATATATATATATATATATATATATATATATATATATATATATATATTCGCACATTTTATTAAGGCAGTCCATAGTGGCCACTCAATGTAAGTTTATATCCACAGAGAGGATGTATTAAGAGAAAGAGATAAAAAAAAACACGCGTCTCTTATAATTTCAAACTTTTGCTTTTTTGCAGAAACACACAGACGCACACACACACACACACACACACAGATATGTATATATATATATATATATATATATATATATACATATAAATGTCTGTGTCTGTACATACGTAGATACATTTGTTTCCATCGCTCCACTATAACTTTAACACGTATTTACGTGTTAAGTAGGAACATGTAGTGATGATACTGAGAACACCTTTTTAGGAGACATCAATCCGACAACGTATGGCCTGTACATTTTCTCACGACACTGGACAGGGAATATATATTATGCCTCCCATTGTGAACATGTAATAATGATACTGAGACAATGCTCACGTCCCAGTGTGAACACGAGTAATGACACCGAGACAATGCTGGCATCCCAGTGTGAAACATGTAGAAATGATACTGAGACAATGCTCGCGTCCCAGTGTGAGCTTGTAGTGATGGTACTGAGACAACGCTCACGTTCCAGAGTAAATTTGTAGGAATAATACCAAGACAGGTCGCGTCCCAGTATGAACAACTAGGGAGGGAAGTTGGCTGCTAAATCTTAATAATAGCCGGATTAATAACTTCTCGTTAAAGCCTGCAATTTTATGGATGGGTTTTAAATTAACAATATATGTTGGGTGACTGGTCTCCATTAATTCACATTTGAGCTAATTCCACTCAAATACTAAGTTTCCGTGACTGCAAAGCGAGTTAATATGATCCATTTGTTGTAATATATTTAGTAGAGGCTAGATTGATTTTTTCCATTGT
>CAXHWN010001139.1:22500-52185 GCA_964020975.1 Hermodice carunculata | reverse complement strand
TCCATTTACCATTTGAAATTTACCTTTTACATGCGCATGCAACCATCAATAGGCTTCTCATAGCTCCATGTATATATACATATATATTGTCCATTACATTCTTTTGACAAATTAACCTCCCCTTAAAACTAATCACACATACATTTTGGATGCTACCTCTTCAAAATACCAAATCGCGAATTCCGCACCCAATGCCAAAGGTTTGTAAATAATAAATAAATAAATAATTTTATCAGGAAAACTACCCCTTTACACCGGGGGCGTCGATGGAACAGGGTTTATTCCATGATGCGTCCAAGTATCTTACCCATTTAAAGTTTGCTTTCAACCGGTGTAACCAATCATCAATATCATAATTTTGTCCCCCGCGCTAAAACTAGAGATAAACCACTCATTGGGAGAAAACTCTAGAAAGTGTAAGGACAAGTACATCGTGCACTTTTGGTTTACAATGTAGAAAATAAATGTTTATCATCGTCATATTTACAATGTATAAAATTAAAGTACACTTCAAAATAGATAAAACTTACATACAATATAGGAGCTCCATTTAAAATCTATGGAATCTGCACCTTACAGGGAACTGTACAACTCTATTTCTTTACTGTGAACAGGCTCAGTTGAAGATATATATATACATATATATATACATATATATATATATATATATATATATACATATATATATATATACAATTATATATATATGTGTGTGTGTGTATATATACATACATATACACACATACACACACATACACGCATACACATTAGCTTATATATCACAGTTAATTTTTTAAGAATCTACACAGAAATGTCACAGCCAGCACCTTCAAGAGCTACCATACGGCAACGCCATGCTTCTTTTAGGAAAGTTTTACAAGCACTGTCAAATATATCATTTACAGCATAGTCATAATTGAATGATATTCCAAACAGTAGCGTAAATTTCGTAGTTAAGGAAGAGCGAGTAAAATGTTCCCATACATGGGTATAACCATGTTCCAACAGGCATTTTTCCAAATTTCGCCAAATCTTAATTCTTAATTCCTTGGAGTGTTCACATGTGAAAGTGAAATGAAATATATCTTCTATACCTTGATTACATAGTTTACAAATTCCGTTGGACAAATTCCATCTCTGTAATGTTTCTTCCAATCCTAGACATCCGGTTCTAGCCATAAATTTTAGTCTAGTGCCCTTGAAGTTATTTACCTGGAACATGTATCTCTCCCCAAGCGTGGAATACTTAATCAATTTGTAATAATGACAAGGAGGACATTTCATCGATATCTTTAAAAAAGTCATATACGTAGTTTTGCATGGACAACTTACAAAAAGGATAGATCCAGTCACCAGTATCTCTGCAATTTACATTATCTAATCCAGCCTCGGACAAGATTGTGGATATCTGTGACATGTATGGCCGGCAAGATTTATGACCGTACTGAAAATTTGTTTCTAAATCACAAAGTACTCGTATACACAGTCTGTTTGCTGGAATGTTATACTTTACATGATGATAATATTTTACTCTCTGTTTATTCAAGATGGTTATCAGTGGTAGCCAGCCAAACTCCCCTAGTGTTGCCACCATTGCAGGTGTACCTCTTACTTGTAGAATAGCTCGTGCCACCGTGTACTGGAATGATCTTACAATACTTGTGCTTTCCTTTGTATTGTTAAACCATACTGCACTGCCATGTGAGAGTGAAGGCATTATTAGGCTTTTCCAGAGACTGTCACCAAACGTTACTCTATTTATATTGTCGTGCGATGAGAGAATACTACATATATATCCATTTAAGCGAAACCATTAAATCTGTGTGTTAAGGCGTCCGACCGTAGCTTTTAAATGTGACAGTGTTTACGGTTAAAACCAAAACACAGAGAACAGTTATTACCTTTGTTTCGTTTTGTTTTGTGATAACTTCATGGGGAAATAATTGTCTCCACCATATGATTTAGAGTAGCTTTGTATAATCCTGTTTGTATTTCCATGGTAATTTTATAACTTTGATTTCAGAAAAGTATATACATGAGTTATAGATATGTTCTGTTTGAATTGTGTATGTACATTTAAAAGTTGCTTTTTAATACCCTTGAGGTAATCTAACCTATAAGCAGTACCGCTATGAAAATAAGTTTTAGTGCTCTCCTTTTATACAGTCAGGTTCAGGAAACGTAGGAGTTAATCTTTTCATATTTTCTTGTTTACTTTATATTTTACATGTCTCTCATAAATCATTAGAATATGTCATATCACCATTATATAACTAGGCGGTGATACAAAGTGTGTCAATAAACCAATCAATCAATCAATCAATCAATTGTATGACATATAGCCGTTGGGTGGTAAAAAGACACATTTTGTCTGTGCTCCTTTGATGCTGGTGAACTTTCATATTTACAGTCCCCAGAGAACACCAAATACAGTACTTGCACTGGAGTAATTACAAGGAACTGGGCCATGGCGAGCATGGCATTTACGCTGACCGGATTCTCATGGTAGCATTCTTTTTCAAGAATGGCAATTTGGTGCTGTTGGTATGTGCGTTTCCCCCTTTTTTCGGCTATTGGTTGCCGGTTCGAGACACGGCCGTTCTGTGGTCACAATATATATATATTTGACACTCCCACATAACTACCTCCATTGAACCATTTTTTTTTTCTTTTTTTTAAGAATGGGAATTTGGTCGCGTGGACATGTGCGTTTCCCATTTCAGCTAGGCAACTGGTGCCAAAGGTTGCAGGTTCGAGTCCCGCTCGTTCCGAATATAATATATATATATATATATATATATATATATATATATATATATATATATATATATATATATATATATATATATATATATATATATATATATATATATATATATATATATATACATATATATATATGAATGATTCGTATAATCAAATGCAACGTAAGCCTCATGGCTTCGAGAATACTTACTATATTGCCACTTAATATTTAAGACTTATACACATGTTTTTGCATAATATGATATATGCCTGTAGTGACAACACAACGCAGCTGGGTCACGTCATAATCTAGTGATGATATGGCGTTCTGCTGGAACATCGGAGGATTAAAACAGTTTGTTCAGTCGACTTCCACTTTGAGTGTTATGCAGCTTATAAGTTTTATCACAAATGGATCCCCCATGAAGCCCTATTTACGTGTAGCGGAACACGTATGTGTGAATCTAAACGTGTGTTTTTACATGATGTGCATCACGTTCGTTTCACAGTCGTAACCACACGATCTTAACCTGCCTGATGTACGAAACGTAATCGTTCAACCATATCATTAAAACACATATCCTGTAACTCCCAAAAAAGGTTACAGAGCTCTGAAACGTGGTCCATTATTTTAACTTGCCCTGTGCCTGCCGTATTTGCATCATTAAGAGCGTTTACGCCACAGTTACTTCGATAATAAAATGGAAGAAATAAGCACCTGATGTGGTCCATTGTCGAGTTTTATTAGTGGATATGTACATCTCAGAGTATCATTCCAGTTACGGTACCATGCATTTATTGTTGCTCTGGGCGTTTCACAGTGTTTCCCCGTTTAACTGTCTGCGGGTTCCTGAGCTACATTGTAAATCGCAACATAAAATGACGTTGACACGCGTCATAAAGTTGTATGCGCCAGCTAGCAATTTATATCAAAAGCTTGTAAGTAAGGGACATTATGGGACGTTCAAACTGTATGTGTCATACTTTAGGAACCTTTATGGTTATCATGGGGATCGTGCTACCCGTGTTAAAGCCGTCTATTTTATACAAACTCGGCAAATATCTTTTTCAGGTACACCTCGAAGTAAAAAACCTTTTCACCCCTCTGAATTGATATTCATAATATTGCAGGTTTTTGTGTATGATTTAACACCACCCTGTTTAGTATGTATTGCCTAGAATGCCGATTATAAAAGCTCGAGAACAAGTACAAGTGTGTCTTCAGAAAATCAAAATGTATCAATTATTTTGTTCTTGGTAATGGCCATTTTCGATGTTCCATCTGTATTCATTCATTTTACAAAGGCTGAGTCATCATCTTCCTTTTGCAACTCCTCAAAGAGAAATTCGTTGGGAGGTCAAGGTACAACGCCAAACCACATTAAAAACTGTTGGTGTTGCCGCAGCCGTATTCATCAGAAACTATTGGCACCAACCAATAGGGTTAAAAGCTATTTCTGCCTGATTCCCACGTGCACTTTATTTCCAGTTTACCGTTCGCATTGCGTATTCAAGAAAACCTATGTATCACGCCACGCAAGAATCCAGGCACGGTTTCACTTTTCTTATTATTTTAGAAGAGAGAAAAGTAAAAATCGGAACACCTCTTTTACGTCTTGCTGCCTGTTGCAATGTGAGAACGTCCACATTTAAAGATTTGCCATAATATTTATGTGTCCAGTTCTTAGTTAAGCTAAATGATCATGCAGAAGTTTCAACCAAGAAAATCTGAAAGACTGACAAAATTGTTTGACAAGAAACAAAAAATATTATAATTTTATTTCCATCAGAAGAAAATGTCTTTGTACAACTGTAATATTGGAATGGATACCCTAATAAATATCAGCATATTTATATATTTATTCAGTACATACACACACACATACACACACACACACACACACACACACACACAGATATATATATATATATATACATATATGGTCTTTACATTGGATGGAAACACGCATTTTGTAGAATTTTCCCCACGCTGTACCGAAAAAAAAAACGATTTTTCACAAATTTCAGGAATTCACAACATGTAAACACCCAGGTGAACTGTCAGCTAGAATCAATGACCAATTATGCACCGTGCGCTATCAATAGACAGCTACGCACATGGGCTATGCTATTGTGGGCCGCGCTTTGTTAGCACAGTCGGCCCGATATTTAATATTGGATCGCCTGCAGATGGGTATAAATTTTGGATTAATCTATAGGTAGCTAAGTACACAAAGTAGGAGAGGATGGGATCAACATTATATACACCAGGGGAGAAGATAAAACGATCCAACACGTCACTATCATGCTGAGTACACTCTTGCTCTTTTTTTCCTTCTTTGGTAACCGTATTTGTTAGCGTTGCGGCGCAAGCGTGTCATGTTCCGATAGCTCTGTAAGTTTGATATTATCACGAAACGAATATACGGGTATTTCCGATGCAACGTATAAGATGTTTACTAACCGTTATTTGCTCAGAAGCAAAGGATAAATAATCATGGAAATCGCTATCATCTTAAGGCTTCACTGATGCGTCAATATTTTTGGTGAATGGCACGTGACGAACTCCATTATATACGGTACTTGTATGTCATGTGCACTTTTCGTGCTTGTTAATGTGTGCTTGATAGGATGGAGATTTAGAAATACCATGAATGATCCTAGCAAAACCAATGCTATTTTTCGTTCAGACGGTTACTATGGAAGTTGGCGCACAGCTCAATGGAAAATTGTTCCCTTGTAAATTTGATGCGTATTCTCATATTCCGCAGTTGAACGAGAGTGGGCGTTTTATTGAGTGGTGATACACACACACATCTATATATGTATGTATATATATATATATATATACTATACTCACTGCGTTTAAATTAACGTGTATGCTGCAGTATACGTAACGAACAATTCAAGATACATATTTACCCCGTTATTTTATGTTGCGCATACAGTGCTTCACCTTCACAGCGTCTATTAAGCTGCAGCAAGATGGCTTATCAAATACCTGTTGTGTCTTCACTTTCTACACCGCAAAACGCCAGCTACTCCTGTGTTTCTAAAGTGCCACTGGGGTGTGCAGGCCAAACAGAGAACTGCAATATGTTTACCATTTTCCAATGCATCTCAAAGCTGGGCACCAGTTTCACCATGCACTGCATGGTTGATTAGGTTTCATGGCAAATTACTGCTCAGGCCAGGAATAACTAAACATCTACTAGCAGTTGTGCATGGGCCACACCCAGAGCACACACACACACCTTTGAGCACAGTACAACAGGCTAGGTATGTATCAGTAGTCAGTTTCATGTACATATATATAAGCATCACTACGATTTGCTATATACACCCATGTCACTTATATGCTACCATATAGGCAGTATTTTGTTATCAGTCTATGCAGTAGTGCTTAACAGTGATCCATAAATGATTCACAGTTGCAACAGAAATAGACAAGAAATAGATACAGTTTATCACATAACAAAAGGTTGCAACAAATATGGACTAGAAATAGATACAGTTTATCACATAACAAAAAGTTGCAACAAAACGGGCTAGAAATAGATACAGTTTATCACATAACAAAAATTGCAACAAAAATGGACTAGAAATAGATACAGTTTATCATATATCAAAAAGTTGCAACAAAAATGGACTAGAAATAGATACAGTTTATCATATAACAAAAAGTTGCAACAAAAATGGCCTAGAAATAGATACAGTTTATCATATGACAAAAAGTTGCAACAAAAAATGGACTAGAAATAGATACAGTTTGTCACATACCAAAAGGTCGTTCGCTTGCCGACACCTGACATACTGTCGTAAAAAGAATGCTCTAAAGAGAGCATTCTTTTTACGTACATACATACATACATACATACATACATACATACATACATACATACATACATACATGCATTTTCACCCAGTTATCTATAATTAAAGCCATTTTTGCAGTCTACATCCCAAATCAACATTTATAATGAAAGTTGTCCAACAGAATTTGACGCTCTAGCTTATTGCTTGAGTGTTCTTTTCGTTTCGTATTTAAGTTGAGAGAGCTGTCATAACTATAGGTTTGTTATGTTGTGTATATTAATCACAAATGCTCCAAAGTGATTTCTTATTTACAAAGGTGGAATGTAAGTGTGACTATATGAAGCGGGAAATACAGCTGGACGTGAAGATCTGCGTTCATACACGTTTAACCTCGCTGGTTTATACAAGTATGGCATAGGTAGTCCTAAGAGGGCACTAGCTGGTTTATACAAGTATGGCATAGGTAGTCCTTAGAGGGCACTAGCTGGTTTATACAAGTATGGCATAGGTAGTCATAAGAGGGCACTAGCTGGTTTATACAAGTATGGCATAGGTAGTCCTAAGAGGGCACTAGCTGGTTTATACAAGTATGGCATAGATAGTCCTAAGAGGGCACTAGCTAAAGGAGGATCAAAATCTGTATCGCACAGAAATGTATTCGGTGGATTGGCAGAGGTGCCCGTGATCTCGTTGCCCAGCAATACACTCGCAGTATTGGTTTTGCCCAAATGCATCCTCCTATTCCAGTTTAAAACACGTACCGTTAAAGGTTACTTCAACAGGTTTCAAGCCTCGTTTTGACCTGTGCAGAATGGCCCACACAGGACCACGCAGACTGCAGAGCTGAACTAAGACACGAGTTACCATTGTGTTGAAGCAACAGGTGTTGAATTTCATTTAAATTCAGTGATAACTATTCGAGACATACTAGCGCGACATAGAAACATGATACATTTCGCATATATTTGATACACATTACGACAATTCTATGGTAACTTGTACCACGTCGCACATCTATAAAAATTATCCTGAAAACACTCTTTTGTTTGAAGTACCGTGTGTATCGCAGGCCCTTGCAGCGAAATATTGATAGATGGTGCCAAACTGTGCCATATGCAGCAAGCAGAATACAGTTCTAGCGGGCTTTATCCAGAGGGACATACGTGCTTTCCACTTGACCTACAGAACCCGGTATCACGACTTTGTCATAGCCATACGAGGACACTTCTATTGTTATCTACAATTCAGTAGTTTCTGCCTGGTATAGCCATGTCATTAATATATAAACCCAATTGATCAAGGCGTTTGGAATAACGCGACTCTCTCATTGCAAAGAATATCGACACAAAATCAGTCGTCACAAAGACGGGCACCTTCTCCTAAATTTCTTGTTCATGTTTTTTGCAATCTTAGGGTGTTACCCCCCCCCCCCCCCCCCCGCAAAAAAGGATGACCCTTGTGAGGTCTAAATAGGAAATGAATTTATAAGCGAAGACAATTATTCTATTACTGTTTACATGTAGTCAATGCATGTGGCAATGTCATGAAAGACATTTGTTGGTTTTACAGTCGCACCAGGTGGAGCAAAAGTGTACCGTTTCACCCAGCAATACATGTCTAGTTTCACATTCTTCTGTTCAGTACGGCTTTACGTTCATTTCCATTTTACGTTGCTTGTCCTGGCTTAATATAATGCTCAGACAGGGGGGTCACTCCCAAACACAAGTCCGGGTGTTTATTGTTTTCCTTGATTTTTAACCCGTGTTTCGCGTATGCTTGTTTTATCAATTTAATGCGCGCCACTATGAACAACGTATGGAAATGATACTTTCAATGCCCTGGAAATGATGACATACACATATATGCATGACTGTGCCGCAAGATTAGAGGTAAATGGATTCAGTCCCATATCTCTTTGCATACGAAAAGTTCAAATAGTAGTGCTCGTAGTAGTTGTTGTTGTGGTAGCGATAGAGGCATTAGTGTCAGTCGCAGAAGTACAACAGTAGTCAATTCTACAGAAGAATGTCTACGATATGGACGATACTTCCATATTTATATAGGTCAGACAGTTACATGTTAGTTTATGCACAGTAAAGAGTGCAGACTGCGGAAAAGGGTAACAACTGTCAATAAGAGGTCCTGGACAAAAAAAAATGTAATTCTGTTAGCTTTGAGCCATTGATGCTTGGTGGACACGTCTGCACAGGCTGGTCCGCGATCTGTGAGTTTTGAAACATACTGTGATGCCAGATAATGTCTTCAGTCTTGTTCCTATTTTGGGCTTGTTTTCGTTATTGTTATTGTTGTTAAGTTTGTTACTCGGTGGACTGATCAATGGAGAACCAGGGTAGCATTTTGGGGACATGAATGTAGATAAATGGCAAGATTGGAGTTCAAAATTACTTCTAAATCCAGAAAACAAATCATGAGCATACAAAACAGAAATGAAAACGGTTCAGCTTTAGCCTCGAGTGGTGATTTTGGAGTATATTTGACAAAAATTGTTACTGTCTGTTCTGTAAATCAAATTTCGCCAAGACCAAAGAATATCACAATGACGTTACCAGCAAAACATCAAATTAAGAAATGCTTGCTCAGAAAATTAGGTGTTATCTTGTCGGTTTTCTGATATAACTTATTTGATGTTTTTCATCAAATGTAAATCACAATATGTGAGACTAACTGCTCAATCAGTTAAAAGAGATTTAGTGGACAGAAAACTACAATTACAAATCAAAAATTAAACACCATTTTGTATAACCATTTCAGTTCTGAGGAACATGAGCATAACTTATTAGACCAACGTAGATATGCTAAGGTGGAAGCGGTGAGGCTAATGTGCAGTGAGACTGGAAACTTCGGGTCAATTTTACCCGTTTAATTTTTCTTCACAAATACAATAAACCTGTACATTTTTGATTGCAACATATCCACAGACCTGTATCTATAGGTTTTTGTAGGATTGAAAATTCTTGAGATTTTATAGCATTTTTTCTGACATGGTAGTATTTTCACAATTTTTGCACAGAAATCATATATATATATATATATATATATATATATATATATATATATATATATATATATATATATATATATATATATATATATATATATATATATTTCAAATTGCAATCAGAAAAAAATGAAAATACATATTTATATGCAGGATAGAATTCAATGGTGAGAGCTGAAACAGCATAAATAAAGAGTTATGGATTTTTTATGTTGGCCCTAACAGGTTACTCATTTTCATTCTCAAACTTGCTCAGAAAGTCACGGAAGGGGTAGTCAGAAAACAATTTCTGGGAACCGCTCCTGGATATGATATTTTTCTTTTTAAGCCCGTTGATTTTAATGTGATAGGACAATTCGTTTGTTTGTGAGGTTAGATACAAATTGCATAGGTTGTGCAAAAAACAGTTCCGAAAAAATTACGTTGAAAGAAAATGTTGCAAATTCTTATACATTTATAGCTGTAGTATGACACTTACTTCTTCTGTCCTGTGTTTTTATCAGTGTGTGAAATTAACTTGTAGCTTTACATCTGTGACTTTGTGGTTTAAAACTCGACTTTTTGGGGGACCACAAACGTAACCAGACTTGGCTTGTTTGGGTGTGGGTTCATTTACGGCTTTCTATACTTGGGACCCATTAAGTGGATGGGCTAATAAGTTTTTAAATGAATAGAGAATTTTAAAGTAGTCAGAACAATGGTAATGATTTGCCTGTACTATCCCTTTCTTCTCTCCATGGCTAATGCGTTCCTGTTCCATATGAATGACCCTTGTCAGTGGCTCACCTGGTATCCCCGGATCATGGACTAATGACTGTGCAAGTTATGGCACCGTTCATTATCATGCCCATGAAAACAAAGGCCATGGGGTAAGTAATGCAAAAACCGTTCAGTATAAACAAACGTTTTGAGCTCAATTTACTCATATAAATTTGGTATTCACACATCTGATTTGGGGGATCATGTAGTTTACGTATCAAACCAGCCAAAATATTGAAAAGTGATCAGTAGTAGTAGTAGTAGTAGTAGTAGTAGTAGTAGTAGTAGTAGTAGTAGTAGTAGCAGTAGCAGCAGTAGTAGTAGTAGTAGTAAACACAGAAGCGGTATTTATTGTAGGAGTTGAGCAATAGTAATACCTAGCTTAAACATGTTGGTTATGGTCATGAAAAACGGTAAATAATCAAGTAATTGGGACACCGGGAAAAAACCTATATTAACCCTCTCGCCACAGTTTAATCACGAATAGACATGGCAGATATAAAACGATACAATCGTAAGGAAGATAGAAAGGAATTTACTCCAAAGCCGAAAAGTAAACGGAAAAAGTAACTTGTCAAATTGATATAAGAAAAAGTACTAGCCACAGGATAGCAGTAGCAATATTGGTAGTAACAGTGGCAGTAACGGTAGCAATAACAGTGGGGAACCATAATGATTGTCTCATCGGAATGGTTAGGGATTCTAGTAATGCAGGGCTCTTATACACTTTAATGATATTGTCGCCATTATACACGTAAACTTTGCCTGGTGTTTGTTGCAACCCATATGCTTTATTATACTACGGTATAAAATAGGACATGTCTTGGATAACATGATTGTGAAACTCAAATAACGTAAATTCCGTTACGGGAGTAAATAACCTTGACCTTTTGCTACAAATAATTGCTTCTCATGCAAAACAGAGACAATAAGTTTACGATATGTCAAAATATGGTTGCGTGATGAAACATACTTGTGTCTCCTCTAAATGGCAGTCAAACCCAATGCATTGTTTGAAATCCATCTTAATCAGGCGTTGATCTGAAGAACGTACTTTTATTGATCGATTGCATTAAGTCATAACCTACTAGTATACCTGATCATCACTGTTGTATAATTTGATATAGAGGAGCAAGAGTGCCTAACCCGTCCTTGGCCCGTATAAAACGATGGTAATATGACATGCCCCTTGAAGCAGCACATTCACTGGTAATGTCTGCGGCTTCATCTGAGGACCTCTGTCTTTGTTGTTATTAATCTACCGGGGGGGTATGTCCGTCTCGATCGAGAATCATCAGTTGAAGTCAGTCATCCTCTTGTATTATATATCTAAGAGATTTGTATGCAATGAAGAAATTCAGCCCCGCAAGACCATCACGTGGACACATATAAAATAATTCCATATAATCCATATCCGGAACTCGGCTGACCTGAAATACCACTTGATGCCATAAGTAGACGGCTAAATTGTGTAATATGCACTATCAACGTCACAGACGAAAAAAATGGTGGACAAATAGTATTTAGTTAAGGATGTCAGTGATCATAATAGACGAAGAAATATGCTTCTCCCACGAGCTTGTAAAAATGCATGGAGCTACCACGAGCTGTTTATAGCTCTATGGAAAATGTAAATAGTGAAGGCTTACTTGACTTACGTGTTGAATCAAGTGCGCGCTCATGTAACATAAACAAGGCTTGAGGGCTATATATGAGAGGCCAAAGGGCACTGCATGCATGTCCCACATTCCAGCAACCTGGGTTTCAAAGCCAGAGCACAGATGCTAACTTTAATGTGCCCACTCTTGTGTGTTTATGCTGCTCAATCAGATAATACTGGCTTATCCCAGCAAGACATATAGTTGTTCTTGTCCCAAAGAGAAACTCTTACTTTTACAATTACTATTACTATCAGGGGAAGGGTTCCTAGGATTTCTGTTAAATCATTGGCATCAAAATATTTCATTTAACGGGATTAGGGAGTGGTATGGGAATAACCATCACACTCCAAGATAAGCTTGTCTCTGACTCTCGGTGCCTTACATGCTGTCTACAGCATGGATAAATCATTCTTTCTTTCTTTCTTTCCTCTTTCTTTCTTTCTTTCTTTCTTTCTTTCTTTCTTTCTTTCTTTCTTTTCTTCTTTCTTTCTTTCCTTCTTTCTTTCTTTCTTTCTTTCTTCTTTCTTTCTTTCTTTTTCCAACACTGTTACACTTAGAAATTCCTAACTTAGTATGATTACAGATCCGTCCATGAAATCGTGTATTTGTAAACTCAGCTGACTGACAAGTCGGAAGAACTAAAAAGTGATAGGCCTACCAGGTCTCTTTCCAGTTTGGCAGAAGTTATAAACTTTGGGTTTTGAGTGGTTAGGCCTAGACATTTTGGAAACACTATGGTCTTTTGTTAATGAAGAATATTTCGAAGGTTGAGAGGACCGGTTTTAAACCACCAGTTGCCTTTTATGGGTGACTGCCTGTCTCAAGTTAGGAGTGAAATTTGTTTCTTCATATATTGGTGTTGGAAGATGAATGTTGATGCTTTGGTAACTCTCGAATTTCTTTGATCTGATTGTTGATTTTGGAATTTATGAATATGGGTCATGTTTTTCTGTATTATCTTACAAAAATGGTGCATTTAAATCATGCAAATATGGGGCATTTGACATTGTAAAACTTGAGAATCTTCAACGCTATTACAGGTAGAGATACCTTGCCTACTTCAATTTATAGGTTTATGCTGTAGGCAAAACAAATAAACTATAAACATAAGCTGTAGAATTTCAATTTAATCTGCCGGGGGGTATGTCCGTCTCTGATTAAGGGAACTTGGAAAGTTTAAATGTCAAATATATTCAGAACTATTATAGGTAGGGGTGTTATTCCAGCTTTTATATATAAGATTGTGCTGAAGATACAGCCCACGAAACACACACAAAAGTTCTAGAATTTCAATTTGTGCTAAATAGAGGCACTTCAAAGTTGAAATGTTGAATCTCTTTAAAACTATTATACGGTAGAGGTGTCACTCCAACTTCACTGTAAAGAGGGGGGAGGGCGTCTTGATCACAGTTCACAGGAAAAAAATGTTTTCACAGTTCACAGGAAAAAATATTCAGCTTATATGCATATTCACGATTCACGAGTAATGGTTTAATCACGAATCCCGAAAATAATTTTATTGTTTCACAGATCACGGAAAATAAAAAGATAGGATCACGAGTCACGAAAATACCCTTGCCCCCCCCTATAAAGGACTATCCTGTACTTGCATCAAATGAACCACACAAAAGTTGTAGAATTGTCAGACAAAGTGGTGACGTGATTAACTTATGCTAATGAGGGCCACTTGTAAAGTTTTAATGTTGAATATCCTCAAAACCGCTGTAGATAGAGGTGCCCTTCCCAATATATTTCGTACTTTGTGATTAAGGCAACTCTGATAAACCGCCAACAAAAATGTAGCATTCAAATGTTTGCATGTGTTTGAGGCACACAGACAGACTTGCTTTCAACATTGAATAATTGCATCAAAGGACTCCCTCCGTAGGCTTCTTATGAATTTAGGCTACATTTAAGTTAGAGTAAAATGTCGCTATAAAATTACGAACTGGGCCGCAATGTAGGAACAGCTGCATGTTGGGTCACAGAGTATCCATAGATACATTGATAGATGGATGGATGGATGGATGGATGGATGGATGGATGGATGGATGCATGCATGCATGCATGGAAGAATGATTGAACGAAAGAGTGAAGCAAACAACCACCAAAATACCCCCCCCCCTCCAAAAAAAAAAAAAAAACATAAAACAAGAGGTCTGTGTGAATAGCCCATGCTCAGTTCACCTATAGATTCATCACACTTGTAGCTCTGTAGGCCTGGGACAGGTCAAAATCACCCATGTACTGAGTAAGTCTGACCTCTGTGGAAGATCATTTCCATGTGCAACATCAAGGTCCCAGTTCAAGTAGTTCTCAAGTTATAGTGAAGAGTAAAATTCATGTATGTTGCACTGTCACCCCCGAGATGAGTCAAGGTCACCCATGTAATGTCTAAGCGTGACCTTTATAGAGAAACATTAACATGTACATAAGGTCTTAACTCAAAACAGGCCTTAAGTTATCAAGTGAAGAGTAAATTTCATGCCAGTTGTCCTGTGGCCTTGGGAATGAGGTCAAGGTCCAAAAATTGCTGGACATGACCACTTGTGCAAAATAGGTAGGCGTTTATAAAAGGTACGGTCCTATCATGTTTGACATAAATCTGGCCAAAAATATTTAAGTTATCACCATAACAAGACATTCCCATGTTAAACCGTCAAATCAAAACTATTTTCAAAGGTTCCACTACCACCCAAAATAAAAATCATTAAAAAAATCCAAAAAAAAATCCTTTAGCATGACCATTCGAACAAAGTGGGTAGAGACCCACCCAAGATAAGTTGCCACCAAGTTTGAGGTCAAACTGACAGACAGTGTCTTCAAAGAAATTCCAAAATGTGAATTGGTATTAGAATGCCTTTTGGCTTGCATAGTAATCAATAGGAAAGGTATACTTACCGATGAGTACCCAAATTATTATTATTATTATTATTATTATTATTATTATTATTATTATTATTATTATTATTATTATTATCATTATCATTATCATTATCATTATCATTATCATTATCATTATCATTATCATTATCATTATCATTATCATTATTATTATTATTATTATTATTATTATTATTTAAATCGTTAAAAATAAAGTGTCCACAGCAGTGCCGCCAAGTGAACAACTTTGTTTGACCCTTGCACAAGAAACATATCCACCTAATTTCAGCTTACTCTGAGTGACGGTTCTGGAGAAGAAGTCGAGGATAGCAGTAACATGCCCCCCCCCCAAAAAAAAATCATTATTTAATTAGGAAAAAGTTACAGCGGCTCCTGGTGAACACACTAGGAACTACGAGTCCCTAGGAGTGTTCCTGTGTAATATCAAAGCAATTGGTTGAGCGGTTTTGGACATGATTTTTCTATGATTTGCCATAAAAACAAAAACAAACGAAAAAAAAAAACAAAAAAACAAAAAAAAGAAGAAAAAACAAAAACAAAAACAAAAAAAATCTAAAAATCACTGGAGCAGAACCATTTGAACAAACCTGGTAGACAGGCACCCCAGGTACATTGCAAAGACATTGAAGTCAATCTGACTGACGGTTTCGGCACAGAAGTCGAAAATGTGAATTAGCATTGGAATGCCCATTAACTTACACAGCAATCAATAGAATAGATGCATTTACCGATAAAAACACAGATTTAAAAAAAAATCAAACAAATCCTTACGAATCAGGAATCCACCTAGAAGTGCCAGCTAGTGAACAGCTTTTTTTGACCCCTCCACAAGAAACATATCCCCCAATTTTCTGCTTAATCTGAGTGACGGTTCTGGAGTAGAAGTCGACAACAGCCAAAACACACAAATATCAAATATGTTTACCCGCAGCGCCGCCTGGTGAACGAATTAAGCACTAAAACTCCCTGCAAGTGTCCTCGTTTGAAGTCAAAGCAATTAGTGAGCGGTTTCGGGGAAGATTTCTTAAGATTTGACCCCGAAAAAAAGCACAAAACAAATCATTTAAAATATCACTGGAGCACGAACATTTGAACAAACTACGTAGGAACCCACCCGGGAAGCACCCCACTTTTGATGCAAGTCTGCTGACGGTTTTGGAGTAGAAGTCGAAAATGTGAATTTAGGAAGGACGACGGACGGACGAAGGACCATCTTATAAGCTCAGCTGAATGACAAATCAGATGAGCTAAAAATCGTTATCCATAGCAGAGAAACCGTGGACGTTTTTAGTGTATCACTAAGTGTCACTAAGGAGATCCATAAAATGTGTCCGTACCAGTTTAAAATCATGACCCAAATGCGTCAAGATGCTTTTTCTTGTCATTATTTTAAGAGTTTGCTATTCTTTATACTTTCGACATAAACTAGGCTGCACAGTATACACGCTTCCAGCAGGCATTTTACAACGTGTGTTTAACAAGCAAGGCATCTTAGCAACCAGCGCAATGATTAGCAAACACTGAGACCAAGGAATAAGGGCCATACAAAGTGAGTGCTTAGTACACAGGTGAGAGAAACACGAACGTGGCCTGACGTCTACGAGATACAGCAGCCCGCATTTAACCAAAACTAGGATTACATACATTTTAGAGGGAAGATTTGGTGAAAAGTTTAAAATGGCAGACCATTTGGGAAAGAGAACATTTCATATTTCAGTTTTAATGTACAAGTGTATATAATATTATGGCTATGCAACAAATTATGTGTTATTTTGGGAGTGGTTTTGTCTGGAGACATAGCAAGTTATAATACAAGGACTTTAGACAAAAAGAACGTTGTTTTGCTATTTCCCATTAAAAAAAATTTAGACGATCTTTTATTTGCGATGGAGGTAGTGTATTTGAAAGCATACCTACCTTCTATAGGAATGTCACCGGTTGATTTTTAAAAGTAAGTGTAAGATTTTCTGCTTTAATAAGTCGGGGTTTTTTTCGATAGTGATTTTATGAGATGTTATCTAATTATTTTTCTGTAAATACGTACATTATGAGAGTTTTTTTTTTTTAACTGGGCGTTTGAACATTAAGGGCATGATACACTTTTACAGCACTTTGTACAGAAAACACGCATTTGATTCAAACATGCCCTTATATACACTGCACTTCTTAAATGAGATCATACAAGCTATATAGTTTCTAAAATTATAGATATGGATTAAGATATTAGAATGATGAAATCTCTGTAAGCGTAAGTACAAGCGATAGAATGTCAATTGCTTAATTAACAAAAAAAAATATTAATTTTTGCGAAAAACAAACCAAAACCAGAAATTTAGCTCACACAGCAACAATCAGAAACATTATTTTCTTATGGGGAACAAAACAATCCACTTCAAGCAACAAAACCGTATTTCAAACTTTAGATAAGGGTTTTAGTTAAGTATTCACAGGATGTTTAAATTAAAGTTGAAATTTTAAAATTAAACAAATTTACCAACAATGCAATTATATAAAGCTTACAAATAAAAGTAATCCTTTTTTTCAAAAAATTAAAATGCCTTTTTGGACAACGTTATGTGCTCTTTCATTTGACAATATTAATTTACTCTGATTTTTATTTGATCAAAATGCGTTTTGCAATTTTATGCAAAATTTAAGAATTTAAATTGAAAATAATTAACTCGATAAAAATACAAAAACGTTATATATTTAGCATCAGAATCAAGCGGGATGTTATGTTTTAAATATACCACGCCCGTAAATGCGCAGTGTATATTTGTTCTGACTTATGATGTGATCCAGGGCCCCGTTGGCTGAACAGGCACGGACTGAACGGATCACCCTGATCGAATATATATATATATATTATAAAGAAATGCAGGAACGTCTTGACTGGATTTCTTAAAGCAGCAATATGCAGAATCATAAAGTTGTCTCTACTTCTTCATTACTATTGATACAGATAAGGACAGTTTTCCGCCTGATCAGTACATTTGGGCGATGTAAGAGGAGAACCAGGCCTGACCCTTCCCTTGAATGGACGGGGCGCTGATCCCTGATATCCCTCAAACAAGTGTTTCTTGGCCATAGCGGCCCCTTGTTCCCTAGACATTTCCTTTTTTTTTTTCTTTTTTTTTTTCTTTTTTTTTTTTGCTTTTCTTTTTGTTTCCGTTGAAGTAAGATTCCTGTGTTGGGACATTGACAAGTATACTCAGATAAAAATTTCACTTATCCAGCGCTCTTAACAGGGTTTTAAATTAAAGATCCATGTGGAGCATTTTATGCGCACGCATTTTTCTTTGGCAATTCAAGCTTGCATACACCGCTGCCTTCACCATAGAATTTATGGTGTTAACCTTATTTAGAAGGAATATCCTGATTGATGTATTAGTGAATAACATCAAACGAAATTCAAGGTCCCTTGATTTTGTGTTTATTTAGCTACGCACAGACACTTAAAAAGTAAAGTCGCGATGACATTTTGAAGTCACGATACGAAATTATCAGTGACAGCGCTGTCCTTTATTTGCTACAGATGCTGAAGCACTCGACAAGCAATGAACATAAAAATGGCGGGACTATGTGCCGTTATATCTATTTCAGCGCATTAACTATGCAGGAAGATCATGCACGTGTATACTGACGTCAATATTAGGAATTAACCTTACTAAAAAGTTTCAGCTTACAGAGTGTCAATTGTGACTCTTCTCGTTTTCTTTTTAATACAATGTGTTTTCAGGAAACCCAAATTAAAACAGTGTTTTTAAACTTTTTTTACCATTTAATGTTTGCATCTTATTTTGTAGGGCAATAAATACGATAATTTTAATGGCAATTTAGTACAGTGCAAATACACATGTTCCTGATCAAAAACCTCCAAAAGAGAAAAAAAGATATCAAAAGAAAAAACAAAAACAAAAACAAAACAAAAGAAAAAGAATAACAAAACAAAATACCACCACCACCACCACCACCCCAAAAAAAAAAAACAAGAAGAAAAGAAAAATCAACACCAAACAAAACAGAAGACCAGAAAAAAAAAAAACAAAAAAACATTTGTTTCACAGGTGCCATGGAGAGAAACAAAGAGTAAAAAATTCGTGGAAAAATAATATATTATGTAACATTGGCAGGACAGCTAGAAGTATGCCTGAGCGGCTACAAAAGCATAAAATGCCCTGGAAACGAGATCAAAAACACAGGTTCGACAGAAGCAGGATTATTGGCTTGGTCTTTCTCAGTGTCAGGCTACCACTGTACCAGTTGAATGGGGCACTCCAACTCATAGTTGCAAAGGTGGTGGGACATTTTTCAGGAAACGCGAGGATGCAAGAGAAAAGCTGAATCTGAAAGACCGAGACTTTCGAATGGGACGGAGGACCATAATCTGGAGCATGGACACAGCTTCCTTTCAGCGGAGAGGTTTCGCCAGCAGTGGCGCCAGGCTTGCAGCATTGCAACATCACGACACACGATCAACAAAGGACTGGTATCGACCAAACCGAGGTCATAAAGCCCTCCCATCCGCATCCCTTTCGGTCCTGCACGCAAGACTGCACAGACGCATTGGTGTCAGGAACATGCGGACTTTGCCAGCCATCATTCAGTGGAGGAGGTGAATTGTGATGTGGTCGGACGGGTCAAGAATTTGTCTCGATTTTCATGATGGGGGGATTTGAGTTTAATAGACGAGGGAGCTGGGAAGACGGATGCTTTCAGAGAGATCTTCGGATGCATGCATGGAGGGCAGAACAGAACTCATCAGGGTATATGGAACTCTAACAAGCTAGCGCTGTTAAGGTTGCTGTTCCAGCTAGACAATTCTCGGGAACATACTGCGCGAGTCGGCATGCAGTATCTGCATCGACACAATATCCAAATGTCGCCATGCCCAGCCCGATCTCCTGGCCTGTGTTCCTTTGACATGTGCTGGGCCGTCGAGTGAGAGATGAGTGCGACGAACATGCGATCACATTAGACCAACTGGCACAACGGCTCACGGATCCGTGGAACTAAATTTCCCAGGCCGAGATAGCCAAGAGCACCAACTGCATGCCAAAGAGGGTCCAGGTTTAAAAGAAGTATGTGGCCACACCCACAACTGATGCGTGCAGTCTTCATACAAACAAAAAGGACCTTTTCAGGACCACCATATACTATCAAAAACACTGGTACAATGAGTAATATACCCCTAACACGCATACCCACTATTGACAAAAATGGCGTCGTTTTGTTTATATTATCATCATCATCATCATCATTATTATTATTATTATTATTATTGTTATTATTATTATTATTATTGTTATTATTATTATTATTATTATTATTATTATTATTATTATTATTATTATTATTATTATTATTATTATTATTATTATTTTTGCGGGGAGGAGGGGTGTTAGGTCTGTTTGTGAACTCAGAATTTTTCCTCAAAGATTTTATGCTTTATTCATCAAGTCTGTTTATGATCACAGACTTTTTGTTTTTTCTGGCACACAGACTTCTTGTTTTTCCTCAAATACTGTATTTATTTATCTATTTATTATTTATTTATTTATTTATTTATTTATTTATTTATTTATTTATTTATTTATTTATTTATTTATTCATTTATTTGTTTATTCATTCATTCATTCATTCATTCATTTATTTATTTATTTATTTATTTATTTATGATTTTTGTTCAAAGTTTTACTCAGACACTTTTGCACCAACTAATACCAAAATGGGTATGGTGATTGACTTAATAGTGAAATTACGCACCTGGTTTGTAATGGCCACCATGTTGAAAATTGTGCGAATTAGGACCGTTTGAAATTTTAAATGTTCGATATTATCAAAACTATTAAAGGTACAGGTACCGTTCTAACACTAATTCATAGGTTTGTAGTATAGGTGTACCAATGGACTACAAACAGAAGTTGCAAAATTACGATTTAGGCCAATTACATGCACTTGAAAAGTTTAATTGTTGAACATCTTCAAAACCATTATATGTAAAAATGTCATTCCAACTTTAGTATATAGGACTGTGCTAAAGACGTATCTAATAGACCACAAGGTTGTGGAATTATGATTCATGCCTATTAGGGACACTTGTAAACTTTCAATGTCCCTGAAGTTAGTTGAAACTTTGAACACTTTACGGCATTTGTCCCACCCTGAAATTATGATTTTTTTTATGTTCTTCGTTAAATATGCTCTGTGCCTGATGCTCTACCTGAAATGACCTTGAAAAGGCATTTTGAATGTTGGCATTTTGATAACTTCAGAACTATAGACGGAGGAACCATTCTAACTTCAATTTATAGGTTTGTAACACAGCTCACTTGTTTAGGTCTCTTTTGAACAGTCCAAGAATAATTATCGATGCAGGGGTTAATTAAATATTCAATAGGCAACCTATTCAAGTTTTCTAGGGGCACAGACTAATTTGCTGGCAAATCTATCTAGTTGCAAAACTTTATTCATGCTAATGTTTAAATCACATACGTTTACGTAAAAACAAAGGAATACACACATAGTTGATACATGGAAACTAATTCTTATGAAGTCTGGCTTGCAGTATTTTTATTACACACACAGGTTACTATGCGCATAAATCAGTCTTAAAGATGCATGGTTGGGGTATGACGTCACCTACATTATTCTACAAAGGTAGGTGCCCACTTTTAGTGGTAACGCGTGATTCCGATGACAGACAATTTTACCTATCAATAAGTAATCTGCCTGTTTAAACGGTGGTGTGTTCTTTTTAACGTCTCTTTATATCATTTTATTTGACATGGAATACCTCTGGCTACATTTCACAATGCTACGCCGGGTTATCCACGTAATGCTGATTATTGCAGAGGTGTTTCCAAACATGATAAATTCCGTTTGGTTACGACCACAATTTTTATAAGGATCACTACTATCATACAAACCACATTAAGCTTGCAGTCCTTGGTTACTGTCCCTGTTCCTGTGTACGTGTGTGAACTACATGTGAGCACAACATGTACCATTATTTCAGCTGCATTAACTTATTCCTCCGTCGAGAACAACAAACGTGCCTGTAAATCGTGGTTATAGATTGATTACATACGATAATATCAAAGGCTTGCAAGTCATCACCTATTTATTTGCAATCAGGCACAAGCGCATCCCACTGGACCAGGAACAAGTAGAACTATGACGCAGAAAAAGACAAAACACTTTGCCCCCGAGAAGTTCTGCCAACATATCAAGCCATGCCTCACTTGCGGTGCGCGCGATTGATGAGTGGGGAACATCTCGACAGCAGCATGTGGTCTAGCGCCTCAGACCCGCCAGACTAGCACGCGCTTTCATCTTCACTACACATATAATAGGACACTCCTTTGATATGAATGATGCAGAGACCTTAAACATTTCTGGGGCACACCGGAATGGAGGAAAATAAGATAACGCAGTGTCTCGTGAGAATGTGTGTCCCTTTTAAATATGTGAATTATTAGTTCTTTGACAACTTTTTGTAATTTCCCACTGTGATACGGATTGGTGGCAAGTTTCTCATTTGTGCTACGGCCTTTGGCAATCCCAGGTCAGTCATCATTGGTTTACCCCTCTGACTCGCTTTTACGTTACGGCACAGAATCTCTTTGTCAAGGTATGTGTTCAATGTAGCTGGCAACGCCGTGAGTCACTTCCACACGAGTGTATTAACGTTATGTAATAAACCAAGACTTCTCCGTCTCCACGCCATTACCGTTTGTCGTCATAAAAAAGAAGATGCTTGCCGTCAATTGTAATCTTATCGGAAATGAATCACGCGAGTTGTTCGATATTCATAGCGATGTTGTTTCCGCAAACACGCACACGGCATGTTGTTTCCGCAAACACGCACACGGCATGGTTTTTCAGGGCATGATATCTATGTTTTTATGCACTGAAATATAATCTTCAGCACTACTGGAGCAGCGCTGCTCTCATCCGGTGCACACAGTATTCGACCATATTGCGTCGAGTGTAGCGACTAAGATGACTACAGCTTACACTAGAAACATGTCATTTGATTCGTCTTTATGGATTGACACAGCAAGTGAAGTTTGTGATATTACATGTATGAATAAAAGCTAATGCTCTTAAATGTTTCTTCGTCGTATTTTTAGAAATAGATAATATCATCACTCGTGCAGAGTGCGTATCTTTATATGTTTAGGTGGCAGTACAGGTCTTGCTGTATTTACTGTGAAACCTCATTATGACGACACTCCGATATCCGAAATTTAATATTCACTGAATGGCAAGCTTTCTGAAGGTATTGAAGTACAATCTGGTGACTAACTTGGGGGGCATGCCCATTGCCCTGCTCCAAGCCTTCAATACGCGCCCGAATTAGTTGAGGTAACTCATTCGTTGTACACTTTGACGAAAGTTGATGCGTTTTGAATTAAAATAAAGATACCAAACACGCACAGAGAAGGGAGTTGTGCTGGCGGACAGCTGTCCTAATCTCTTGGTGCACGTTGCTCCCAAAGCGATGTAAGGACAGCCACTGACTCAGTCAGTACTGATTGTAAAGTAAACATATCTTAGTTATGCGTCCTGTGGCCAGGTAAAGCCACTTAGAGGATCTAAGCCAAACATAATATAATACTAGAAAGGGCCATTTTTTCTGTGCTGTTTTGTCCATCTTTCCTCGAATTGTATCAACAGGACAACAAAACCGATAAATTTGGTATTTTAATGAGTTTTTTCGTGGAAGCAAAGTTACTGATCACTTTCATTTAATGGGAATGAATAAATATTGCGGACATTGCTTATGTGATGTTGCCAATTTTTTTTTTCATAAAAGGAAAGATATATACTCTTTAACATGACACCACTTACTCCCGCACATAAAAGCAATGGGAAACAACAAAATATGCCAGTGAAATACCCAATTTGATGCAACAAGTTAGTATACCTACATATATCTTGTACCATGATATCAGCATTAACATGTTTCATACATATTACTAAAACATTTGATTCGTAAATATGACTGGGATGGATTACTTTGGCTGTGTCAACTGAAGGGTTCTGAATGATGTCCCCTATTTGTCTTTTTTTTTAATGGAAATCAACAGAGAGAAAGCCCCTCTACTGTTATGTGTACCCTGAAAAGTAGAGACCTTAAGACTAGTGTAGATGACACATGCATATATAGACTCACGCATGCAACACACACGGATGTATGCATACGTATATATATATATATATATATATATATATATATATATATATATATATATATATATATATATATATATATATATATATATATACATATACATATACATATAATAGACATTTGGACAAATCTTGCTAAGAGTGCTACCTTACTTTTTTAAAATAAAGAATTCAGTTATCACATATTTTCCGGTAAATCCGTATATGTCAGCACCGGCTTCACGTGTTTTACCGGAGTAATATTGTGTGCCTCAGGCATATGCCCCGTGCATCAATGGTCGATAAGAAGACCCTGCACCGAACGCCCTTCCAGAGCCGTACAAAACGTAAGACAAAATATTCGAGCCAGACTGCATGTAATGATTTTTTTCACCATTGTTTACATTGGCTTATGATTGAAAAGGGAGCTTGGATGATGGCAGTTGACATATGCACCCCAAGACGGACCACGTCATTCTAAATTAGGAGCCTTGACAACATAAAATGACTGATGATTATTAGAGTATCGCTTGTGCCTCCATTAATGGCGCACATTATGGTAATGATTTGACACAAGCTACCTGTGGTTGTGATCTTGGTAGATCACGCCAGTGTGTTGTGTGTACATATACCTGTAATCATAGGCATATGTTCATTGCGTCTTAATATTTTATTGCGTCTTTACCGGACTGATTAGAAGATTTAGGTTTCAAGAGCTATGCATCATTTAACAGCTATACATAATACCACTATGTGTTGTCGTGCTGCGTCTCATGTCCCCTCAAAAGTGGAAATGAGGAACAATAGTGTGGTACATTTGCTCCATTGCATCTTGAAATAAGAAATCTTTATTTACCTTACGCAACGCCAAACAGGCATAAAAGCTTGATGACAGCAGCACATCAATTTTTGCAGCAGATAGGAAGGAATGAAATTTACAATATCTGCATAAAGGCCGCTGATTTATGGGGCCGCTTTTTCAGCGTAAATTAATTGTTTATTTATGGATTGCTTTATACGAGTTAAAGGGAAATGCCATTTATTGCTATCTATCTGTTATACTATTGCAGACAATATATATGTATATATATATATATATATATATATATATATATATATATATATATATATATATATATATATATATATATATTCAATTGACGTAAAAAGAAAAGCAAACGTCAAACTAGGAAAGATGATTTACTGCATAGCAAATCAGTGTGTGTGTCTTCCATTCATATTGGTATGGCAATGTACAGCAGTTCCATAACACAGGAGTAGAAGTTTAAATGACATCCCTATATATTACAACTTTGAAATTATTCAAGATTTAAAGTATCTAATAATGCTAATTAGCTTAATTTTAATTGCTACAACTTTTGTTTTAGATTCATTATATGCGTAATGGTCAACAACCCCATAGTAGGCGTTGAAATGACATCTCCATCTCTAATAGTTTTGAATATATTCAAGTTTTAAAATTTTTAAGTTTAGCACAATTTAAATTGCTACAACTTTTGTTTTAAATTCATTAGATCCACACTGGTCAATAACCCCCTAGTTGAAGCAGGAATGACATTTCTATCTGTTATACTTTTGAAGATATTCAAGATTTAAAATTCCAAATGCCCCTATTTTGCATAATTTCAACATCTTCATTCTTTTGTATAAAACGGTCAAACCCCTTGTATGGAGGTACAATCATGCCAAGTTTGGAGTTTATATGTATTATAGTGTCCGAGAAAAGTGTCGGACAAAGTAGCTGGTAAAAAAAGAAAGAAAGAAAGAAAGAAAGAAAGAAAGAAAGAAAGAAAGAAAGAAAGAAAGGAAATACAAAAGAGTGTGTGTTGACAAACACACTTTAATGAAGGCGGTGACTTAACGCGAAGGTTAGTCACTGTGGTATTCGACCTTCTCACGCAAGCATTACGTACTCCAGAGGCACTGCTTCACAATGTTACACTTAGCTGCACTGTAGCCATTCAGCTTAACGGATGACGTCACAGTCAGTGCGAGGCGACAGCCTCTTCAGACTAAGTATATCCGTAGCAAAATCAGGATCTGTCGGTGTTAGCATGGTCAGAAGAAGCATGAGCTCAGAATTAAACATTGGCTTTGTCTGACCATTGGCACAACGGGTACAGGGGTTTTCAATGAAATGAAACATTTTATCATGATCACAGCATTCCGCTTTCATTGCAATCTGAAGATAAGTATAGATCTTCCAGCTAACCTGCTTCCTGGAAAAGATAATACAGTCATATTTGAATTCAAAGTGACAATTGTGATTGAAAGAAAAAAATATGTACTGATGTATCGACGCAGAATCATACGAGGAGAGAGCCACGAGGAAAAATATGAATTAAATAAATTGAAGATAATGATGTAAACAACAGGTCCTAATCTGATGTTAAGTCTCTTTTTTACCACACGGTGCCCATTAGTGCCATGATAGATTAGTTTAACGAAGAACTAAACCAGTATATATATATATATATATATATATATATATATATATATATATATATATATATATATATATAATGAAGTCCACTGAGATTACGCATTTAGTGACATATCTATAACGACAATAAGAGCAGCAGTACAAAGTTATGATCAAATATTATAATTTTGCCTAAACACTTTAGTCAGTCACTTTGATCATAATCAACCAATAATGCACAGTGATGACATAATGTCGTCATAGAATAATTACCAATATTTCAATTGACTACCAAAATACCAATACTTAAAATCGTTTCATTCATTGCAAGTGGCCCTGGGTCGTGGTGTGTCCTCCAATTACTTGATTAGCCTGAGTAAACGTTTGTCGCACGAGCTAAAGATTTCTGCATAAAGCTGTTCCTTGAGCCAATAATGATTCCAGGACAGGAGTTGCCCGGACCCTCTGAAATTAACAAAATCCCCCCCTGAGAGCACCATAGATTTCATATATTGCAACCCACTGTAATGGTCCGAGTTATAAGTTTTAAAACAGATGAAACTGTGACATAAATGTATACATACATAAATACATACATATATACATACATACATACATACATACATACATACATACACACACGCACACACATACATACATACATACATACATACATACATACATACATACACACACATACATACATACATACATACATCTGCGTTGTATATATATATATATATATATATATATATATATATATATATATATATATATATAATTTGACAAATGAGCTATGATTCACGGATTCGGATTTTAAAAGAAGCATCATCTTGGCCAGGAGTCTGGGATGACGTGCGTATATGTAGCTGCCATACTATGATCGGCCTTTCGGAAGCCACCCAGAACAAGACCTTTCACTTAGCAGGCAGTGTGTTTTGCTTTGGGATTTCTTGTAGCATTATTCATCTGCCAGTGTGTGAGTGCCAAGTTATCCACCAAAACTAGGTGAAGCAATTTTGATAGGATGGATATTCCCCTTTATGTGGAATCAAACCACCCGTTCTATTGACATGAAATCATGGCTGCGTCCAGACCTACCTTGTGAACAAGCGTGGAGGCTGGAAACGGTATTTAACCTTGGATCCTTTTTCCTTCAATCACAACTGGGCTGTTTTTTTATTTACACCGATTTTTTATTTTGGTGAAATATTGAAGCAGATGACCCCCAACCAGCAGCTGGTTTTGGCCAGTATAAGAGAAAGGGGTTGATAATTTGGCTGCAAGTATGCGGTCGTAAAACTTGTTAATTTGTCTGAGCATATCTATCCACAGTTGTACAAAATAATTAAAAAAAAAACAAACAAAAACAAACAAACAAGAAATTTGAGCAATTTAACTAACCTCGATCAGCGTGAACGAGAGGGTTTAAAGTGTAATGGAAAAAGACATCAGACGACATATCATATCCCTTGAGAACCAGTCAAAACTAGTATTTTGTCACACACCAACAGATGGACGGGAAATGTTTGCGGGAAGCCTGTATCTATACATATGAAATGCATCTGCTTCGTTGAGAGAAGTATTCATACAGGCGTTGACTCCTTTCCAATAGATTTTGGAAATAAAATATGCTTAAACCATCTGCTCTACTTCTATAGTTCGTTTCACTACTTCTATAAACGACACGGCAGCTGCTGGATGAACGCTTATACTAGTGTTGATACATGTAGACAAATAAATATATTATTGATTAATATAACCAGAAATAACGGTCGATCAACAGTTCTGTTCTACTGATTCGTTTGAACAGCACGCTCCTCGACTACTTTGTGTCCATAGCAACTTTTCCGACAGTTAGAAAATAAACCATGTAAGATTTTTTGGAGCATCGTAAAGCATTGCATGGAACCGGACGGGAATCAGTTATGTTTACGTTAAACCTCAGCAGTATGCTAAGCCGCCAGGCAAAGTTTTTAGCTATAATATGTCAGAGTCAAGGGGACAATTCTGAATTTAGAAAAAAATACTCTCGTTAAGACACGGGTTACTCAACTGAGGGGTACTTCAGCTTACTATGTGAATGGCACATCCGGCTCTTTACTTATATGTTTTCCAAAAAAAAAAAAAACGTATTGCGACAATAAGGTCATCTTTTAACAGTTTGGGTGGATCTGCTGCGGGACTGTGACTGTGACGAAAAATACATGAAGTGCATTTGATGATTGAACTCCCCACAAAAACAATAACAAAAAAAAAATGAATAAAAACAGAAACAAAAACAAACAAAAAACCCAACAACAACAAAAAAAGCAACTTTAAATTTGTGCTTGAAGTTCGGTTTGCCTTATTCTGAATCGCGACGAACTGTCTAGAAAGAGTTCCTCTTGGAACCATCATGCCTGGTGTTCTCCCTTAAACCGTGACATGAGCACGGCATATTGTACTGAATGGCGTTATAGTGCAACTATTTTGATTGGTCCAGTCAGAAATAGAACGAAGGAAGGGATAAAGAAAAGACGATAAATATAACAGAAACGAGCTAAAGGGGAGTACAACGACCACGGTGCTTATGGTGATGACGATGACATAGCTTGCTCCTTCTGTGACTGGTTGTTCCCAGAACACCCGAAATGCCCCTCCCCCTCCCAAAGAAAAACAGGTTATTTTTTATGCAATTACCAGCCACAAATGTGCGATAGAGTGGTCCACACTCTTAACATTCCTCCAGATGATCCTGAATATATTTCCTGTGTGGCCCGTGGTATGATTGTCTGCTAAGCGGCCTCCAGTCGGTACATGTGACCGATTTGTTGGCACACTGGTCAAAGTCATAGCAAAGCCCATGAATGTATGACATATGTACTGAGAAGCATGAACTACATAATAAAAATGAGTAGGAAGATTAAATTACACATGACTGTACAGGACTGGCAGGAGGGACGCTAACATTAATATCTTGCAGGTTCAGTGTTAACTCTTCGTTGAACTACATTACTGAACTGCTCTAAGTTTTGATATGAACGCTGTATTTGTGTTCCTTGTTAAAAAAACTCACATTCAAATATCAGCATGCCAGAAATGACACAGACTATAATATTCCAGGTCAACAGCTTTCGTCGGCGCGCTTTGGGCGCATTGTGCCCAAATTGCACCAAGGA
>CAXHWN010001139.1:0-17500 GCA_964020975.1 Hermodice carunculata | reverse complement strand
TAATTGAGTAAAAATATCTTTATTATCAGTCACAACAATGACATTTATCTTAAGTCAATACATTAATATGTTATACTGAAAACTACCTAAGAAACGACTTCATAAAGTCTAATCGTTTCTATATACCCTGGCGAAAGGCAATTCTATTTCTTTGGAGGATTCCCTACAGATGTCACTGTGATCTAGTACCATCAATTTGCGAAGATATACCCATAAATGCCCAGTTACAAACGATTTATAAAGTTATTATTATTATTATTATTATTATTATTATTATTATTATTATTATTATTATTATTATCATTATTATCATTATCATTATCATTATCATTATTATTATTACTATTATTATTATAACTATTATTATTATTATTATTATTATTATTATTATTATTATTATTATTATTATTATTATCCACAGGGTCATAAACCGTGAAAATGAAGTTGTTCATATGTGTGGTCGTCTTACTCTAGAAGAGAACCAGTCGGCAACATGTACCCCTTAATTGTGTAGCTTATATATACAGGATAAACAAATGTAATTTGACGGACTTTGGACTTAATTATTCTCCAGAAAGTATCCACAGATCACTAACTAGCTCTGCTACTTCAGAAGATCAGCATATAGCCAGATTGATTCGGGAATTATGTTTTGCTCGAGGTGGTAAACTGGCTACAAGTTTATACCAAGCAAGAAATATATGATTGTATGATTGAATATATTGTGTACATTGTAATGTGTTACAGATACCATTTTACCCTTTGTTAACATGTTTAGCCTTTCTGCTCACTGACTTTGATATAATTACACCAGTACTGATGCCCTTGTGACATGAATCGATGATTTGGTCTCTCCCTCTCTCTATCTCTGTTTGTCTGTCTGTCTCGCTATATATATATATATATATATATGCAAAGCGTATATTGTTTAAATGAATATGATCACTTATTGCATACCGATGCCACATCGTTATTCCAGATCAAAGCAGATTTCTGTCACCAATTAAAAGGAAAGGGTCATACTTTTATCTTATTTATGATCTGTTGCTGTTGATCATGGCCTTTTCAACAATGTATCCTTTGCTTATGTACATGTGAAGTTTTAACTCTATGGAGTCGGACGAAGGACAGTGGACTTCGTTTACCGGGGCATAGCTCGATAACATTAAAGCTAGTCTTTGAGGTTTGCCGGGGCACAGATCGACTACCTTAAAAGCCGTCTTTATGGTGATACAGCTCTAAAACTCTCGTAATAGCCTTATTTTTTACCAGGTGTACTTATTGTGATACATAGGGAACTCATCTTACCTAGTTATTAAATAAACTGCACTGGACGAACGTGGAGCTTTTACAAAGCCGACATTTATCTGTACATAAATCTAACTAAAAAAAAAAAAACATTAATATAATAAAAGGTAAAAAAAAAAAGCATTTTTAAAAATTGAAATGCTTTAACTTTATCTTGGTATTTCCAGTAGTTCTTTTCTTTTTATTTCTCTCTATGTGCTCTGTTTCTTCTTTGCGGTCTTTTTTCATTTTTTTTCTTTTACTTTTTTCATTATTATATTTGTGGATTTTCAATGAAAATTGTTTTATTTACGGCAGTCTTCCACTTAGACCGACATACAAATAATGCTGCTTCAATGAAACTGAGGCTATTAAATGTGAACCTAAAGTTGCGCTAAGCATATCTAAAAAGTCCAATACTGGATAAATAAAGGTTTAAAAAGGTCCAGTATTGCTGAACTTAGTTTCGACATAAAACTTAAAGGTCTAATATGAAAGAACCAAGTCTTCACGTAACAAACATTGAAAGTAAAACAGTTCTTTTGTATTCCTCGAATAACAGAAAGGTAGACATCCAATTATGTCCCCAAAAAACATTTTTCAATTCGGGTTTGATGTATTAACAAAACGGCAATAAATGAAACAAAGGTCCAAGAAAAAAAGCTGAAAGTTTAAATGTTCAACATTTTTCTTTCATTGGTGGGATATTTTTACCATCAAAGTATGCTTTCCAATAGGAAGAGTGTTATGCAAACATGGACCTTAAACGGGTCTTGATATATTGAAATGTTTTCGTTCTTTAGGGTGCTAGAATCAAGCAGAATAAGTAGAGTTATCTTGGTTGAATGAATTATTGTGCGGACTTTATTATTGTAAACATGTATTAAAAAGATACCTGCCTTTTTTGTTCCTGTTGTTTTGATTTGTTTGTTTTCGTGTTGTTTATTATCATTATTTTTTTTTTGGGGGGGGGGGGGATCGTTGGACCTTTGGCGCTGATGGAGGTGTCAATCGACACCCCCGACACTCCTGTGGTTACGGGCTTGATCAGCTCAAAAACATACGATGTGATGTTGGGTAGCGTCAGTTCGCCTTAAGGCTGTATGGTTCTCATGCACAGGTGTTCTACGGGATGACGCAGGGAGGGAGCTCTGTAGGATTTTACACGGAGGATAAAGCAGATTGTACAAACTATACCGCCCTGTGACGCTCAGTGAGTTTCGACATTGTCCTGACATAGTGTCCAGTGGGATGATTCATCAATCAAGGGCAGTAACACTTCTCTCTTGGACTATACCGCGGGGTCACAGTTGTACACATTTGTGTGCCATGCCCGGGTGATCACAGTGCGGTGGTATACAGTCGGTGCCCTCATCTGCCCAAATATAATCAATACAGGGCCTCTGTGGGATGTCCCTGTAGTTCTGCCTGTACGACTTTGCTATCTATCATTCATTGGCAAGTCAGAAGATAGACGGGCTATGAACAGTGGTGCTGCCTCTAGCGGCCGATAAATGCAGTAAAAGATTGCACTTGAATCCCGACACTGCAGACTGATTTGTTCAACTATAAGCCTGGACGAGGGGCCAGGGAACTAGTCCATCGTAAATGTGAATATACGAGAAGCCAGGGACACAGGCTGCAGCTCCTGTCAAAAGCAAATATGAAAACATGTTTAATCAGCGTTATTTCATGAGTTTGTCCAGACGAGGCCTAGACCCGTAGGATTGGCGTGACACTTCCCTTTTCCCAATAAGCCATGAACACATCAAGGTCATATACTTGTCTCGGATCAAGCCAATATCAGTAGTATGTCGTTCGTCTATGCGCGTATGGCTTCTATCATGCACCTTGTCAGGATATAATTTTCTTTTTCTGTAACATAAGACACTGCGAAGACGTACGTCATGCCTTATATACTTTCCAAGTATTCATTTTACTTGTTCTGTGGCACAAAAAAAAATATGTGGTAAGAGGAATAAAGGTAGGCAAGGCTGTTTATTAGGTTGAGTACGTTCAAATAGATCTTGGTGTGCAACTGTCACACGGTAATATGTACCACAAGACACATAACCATCACAAATACGTGAGGGAGCGGCCGCATGTATATATGCGTATACACCTTTATTGTAATACCATCCTATTCCCAATGCGACTTTGGGGGAAATTGAAAAGGATACATACTTCAGTAGGAGGCGTTCATATTAACTAGAATCCTGTGGCGCCACCTAGGCTATGGCCAGGAACCTTACAGGAAGGAGGGCAGATTCGCTCAGGGCGAAATGAGCCGTGTTATGAAAGTATCAACTCAAGAAACCAAAGCTTCAAAAAGCCATTCACTGACCTTTACATCACGCAAGATGCTTAACCTCTTTAGAGCATTTCATTTGTTTGGTAAGAAAGGTGCTATTTACTGATGTTTGAGTGAGATAAGTGGTACAAGTACCCTCATCATGGTTTAAACATAGTTCTGTTGCCTAGGAACAAAGGGGGCCAGAACAGGTCTGTAGTGAAGGCAGTTAAATATGAACACCTCATGTGGGGGAGGGGGGCGTGCATACTAGCCCATGTGATCATATCATGAGGAAATGAACATACTATTGGCGTTTTGCCTAAAGACAAGCTACCAAGATTTTAAATCATAGGCAAATAGAATTATCAGTGGAAGTATGCTAGTTTGTGCAGGTTGCAAGTACCTTATCGGAAATTATGGTTTACTGTCACTAACTAATCTAAACAACAGAAGAAGCGAAAACCCTCGCTCACACAAATCCAATTATTTTTACTTTATTAACCCAGACTCTGCGGTGTTTTATGGTAACTTTTTCTATTGAGTAACTTTTTTTTTCAATATTATTTGCTGTATGTACTTTCAACATGTTTATTTCATTGTATAATGTACTCGCATGGCTACAGCAGCCTTCATTATGCAAGATGTTTGGAAAGTGCCCCTTGCATCAATTAAGCTTCATTTTCATGTAATATTAAACTAGCAGCCTGTGCCTATCTGCTTTATAGTCGTGACAAATTGATCACATGCACACTGCTTCTTTGTTCCAGGTTTCCTGTTTTTTATCATTTTTTTTCCGCTATTAAGGGAACCAAAAAATATAAATAAGTGATGGCATAGCTATCGTCTGCGCTGGATACAGCTACAGAAATATCAGATTCCCATCTAGCATAAGTAAAATGCGTAAGATATGTATTGTCTGCAAATGACTGGACTTTCCGACAAATTGTATCCTGCGTGGTCCTCGGATACAATATTAATCCGTTGCTGATGACATCATGTGCCTTTGCAGCAGCCAATGTTCACTTGTTATATGAGATGTGAGCGTAAAAGGGAAGTATATAAAATTTACTTCGACTTATCATATAAATATCTATTTGCATTCTTACATGCACTTTTATGGAGCACAATGGCCCATTGAAGATCATCCTATCATGTACCTTGGCCCTATATTCATATCATCACCTTGTTTTGATCTGATTAATCCATGTTCTTAAGGCAATTGCTAAACCTGGCCGCACGATGCTGATATCACCTCATTGGACCCTGGATTTTATAGTGTGAGTAAGCTTGTCATGTACCGCCACTTGACCTCTGACCTCCGGCTCATTAACCTCGTTCGCACTTCTGTTTTTCTGGCACTACTTTATTCCATCTCACTGGAAAGGAAACAGTGAAACATAAGTCCCGCAGATATAAATCAGAGTGGCTGTATTAATTACCTCCAGCAATCATGCGTCAATAACATAGCGTATTGATATATTGCTTATCGCTGATTGGCCAAGACGAGCAAATTACCTTCTAAGACGGTACAAGTTTGGAATCAGAGAAGCGAAAGGTACAAGGGTCCTGTTCGCGTCTGATTAAACCCAAATAAAAGCTGCAGATGTTGAATACCGATGATGATTGGCACTGCATTGGCAGATAGCTAGCAGCCAGATTTGGTTTCTTCTTAAGGCCATGTGTGTTTCATTGGTTGGAGCAAACCTTTTGATCCACATGTTTGAACTAAGGATGCATTACCCAAACAAAATTTTGTGAGAACATATGAGTGTACCGTGGTTAATTGTGGATATTGGCAACTCTCCGCCCTTTTAAGACAAGCACACCTTTACTTTCTTTCGCTTACCACAACATAAAGTCACTTGCCCCGCAAAGGTGGTTTGGAGGCCAGGATATTGCGGCTACCTACATGTAATATCATTTCTGCCACACACTGCCCACTACCTGCATGTTGTAAAATCCATGCCACACTTTTGCCACCATCTATGCCACACTCTTGACGCTACCTACATGTCGTATCATCTATGCTACACTATTGTCGCTATTTACATGCCATATCATCCACTCCACACTATTGTCGCTATGTACATGATATATCATCCAGTCCACACTATTGTCGCTATGTACATGATATATCATCCAGTCCACACTATTGTCGCTATGTACATGATGTATCATCCATTCCACACTATTGTCGCTATTTACATTCCATATCATCCATCCCACACTATTGTCGCTATTTACATTCCATATCATCCATCCCACACTATTGTCGCTATTTACATGCCATATCATCCATCCCACACTATTGTTGCTATTTACATGCCACATCATCCATCCCACACTATTGTTGCTATTTACATTCCATATCATCCATTCCACACTATTGTCGCTATTTACATTCCATATCATCCATCCCACACTATTGTCGCTATTTACATGCTGTATCATGCATTCGATTCTATCGTCGTTATTTACATGATATATCATCCATCCCACACTATTGTCGCTATTTACATGTCGTATCATCCATTCCACACTATTGTCGCTACCTGCATGCCATATTGTCCATGTCATACTATTGCCTCTACCTACATGTTATATCATCTATGTCCCACTACTGCCGCTATATATACGTTATATCATTCATGCCACTATTGCCGCTCCGTACATGTTCTCTCATCCATGCCACGTTATGTACCTTAGCTTGGTACACGTAGAAGGGACAGCCGGTGCCATACGCTCTGCGGAATTAGCGATGTTTACTAATACGCTCGAGTCTGATAAATCGTGGTCGCCATGAATGTTGCATGATCAGGGGCTATGTTTGTATCGTATCAGCGAAACACAACATGGCCAAGGATGCGCCTTGTATAACGAGAAGATTCATTAAACAAAGACTGATCGCTTCACTTGAAATTGAAACTGGCCGAAGAAAATTATCGCTATGTGGCAATCTGCTGGGGTATTAGATCAGTACGAATTGTCGGGGTTTTATGTTAAAGATTCTATTCTACGTGTCATGTTTCCGCTGCAAATATCTCGTCTTTTCAAAATTTTCCTCTAATCGCCATAGGTGAGTAGGTTGGACAGATTGCACCAGCTTTAGCCTACAATCAGTCTTATATAGTCCCGAAAGACTGCCAGAAAGCGTGCTGCCAATATACACTACAATTCAAGATAGTTTTCTACAACGCATGGAATTGGCGAAAGAGCTCAAACATTGCTTACCATTTTCATAGTTTGCATGGCATCAGAGCCAATTTTGACAACATAATGTTTAGTTTGAAGTTTGGCACGACTAAGGTCAGTCTCAAACTTATAATGTCTTGCAGCAGCAACCGTATCTCCTATTCCCCCCCAAAAGAAAGTAATAAGAATAAAAAAAAAAAGACAGAGACGAATAGATAGATGGATGGATATCACAAATCAATGATAGATAGATAGATAGAGAGAGAGAGAGAGAGATAGATAGATAGATAGATAGATAGATAGATAGATAGATAGATAGATAGATAGATAGATAGATAGATAGATAGATAGATAGATAGATAGATAGATAGATAGATAGATAGATAGATAGATAGATAGATAGATAGATAGATAGATAGATAGATAAGAAAGGAAGCACGCAAACAAACAAAAAATGAAATCTTGTATGTTTAGCTTGGGCATATTCTCACCTGTTATTCCCAAAATGTCAGGTAACATGACTTAAAGTACTTTATGCAGTTATTTGGTAATTCTTTGCATATATAAGCCAAGTCGACATCTCAGCCCGGCAAGTCCAGTGAACCTTGGTCTCTGCTTGGGAGAGAGGGCATTTGGGAGAGGAAGTGACCTCTCCCCGCCCACCATGTTAAGTTACCCTGGTAACCAGAATCTCCTATTTTATCACCTATAAGGGCTAGTTTTAATGAAAAAAAAGAAAGCTTTTACCTATAGCAGTCCTTTACCTTATTTCAAGTTATATCTCCATGATTTCTATGTTCAGTCACACAAAGTTACTGTTAATGAAAGTGGCCCGGATAAATGCTGGACTTCACTGGATATGCTCAGCAGAGATAGCTACTTGGCTTTTTGTGAAGACCTTTTGAACCAAATCTTTCATCAACACTTAATATTGATGAAACGGTGAACAATTCATAATCCTTTCGATTATCATCTTTCTGTCTCTGTCTGTCTGTCTGTCTGTCTGTCTCTCTCTCTCTCTCTCTCTCTCTCTCTCTCTCTCTCTCTCTCTCCAGATTTTTGATCCACGTGTATTCCAGCACAGGCTCGCAAACGCTATCTTCGATTTGTGGATCACTTTGCTAGTAGAAGACTGTACTCTACAATGTTCTGAGTTCATCATCAATTGAGAAGAGATAGGCTCCGAGGACGTGCCGATTATAGTGGTGTTTAGTCAGTAAGCTTTATAAGGATGTTTCACGTACCTACAATATCCAGTGCAATCAACACTTTCTTTGCACCACCTTTGACCTGACAGATTGACCACAATCGGGTCATTCTCACCACCAAAAAATTGATTAATCAGGCAGCTGCCCACGGAAAGTTAAGACCAACAAACAGGTTACGTTTTGTCAACCCAAGACCAGCATCTGATAGGCAGAGCAGATGGCCTTTTGTCCTGTAAATGATAGTCCATCAGATAGTTTACACTACAGATTAATGCGTCCACTGCTTAACTGTTAGCCCCTTCCCGCCCCTATAGGATGGTAGAATCAGCTCTAAGGTGTGTATTCGCCCCAATACGCAACTGAATACACAAACATTTGGAAGGCTAGAGCTGTGTATTCCAATTAGTTTGTATTTCAAAGCAACTTTGAATAAACCAGTCACTTTTGTAGCTGTGGTTACACGATTTTTGTGAGGAATTTAGTTATGCATCAAAATTTACGGTCTGAAATTTGGTGTTTCTATGTGCAATAGTTTTCAAGTTATAAATTTGCAAATTACAATGTAAGGTAATGGGAATACACAACTCTAGCCCTCTACTGACTGCAGTGCCTTGTTTTAGGCAGTTCTTGAGCCTTCTGTTCTTGCCCTTGCCTATTTCCGCAACGTGCCTGGATGTAAATAGTCTGCTTTAATTTCTGAGATATTTCTTGCAAATAACATTTTCCTGAATTGTGTATATAATGCCTAATAGGATGGTACGCCCCACGTCAACAACTTTCGCTATAGTGGTTTGGCCAACCCAGCTAAAGGAAAGCTACTGAATAAGTCTCATTCTGACGAGGGAAGCTTCTGAATTAGTCTCATTCTGACGAGGAAAGCTACTGAATTAGTCTCATTCTGACGAGGAAAGCTACTGAATAAGTCTCATTCTGACGAGGGAAGCTAGTGAATAAGTCTCATTCTGACTAGGGAAACTACTGAATTAGTTTTTTTTTCTGACGAGGGAAGCTACTGAATAAGTCTCGTTCTGACAAGAGAAGCTACTGAATTAGCCTCAATCTGACGAGGAAAGCTACTATATTAGTCTCATTCTGACAACGGAAGCTACTGAATTAGTCTCATTCTGACAAGGGAAGCTACTGAGTCTCATTCTGACGAGGGAAGCTACGGAATAAGTCTCATTCTGACGAGGGAAGCCATTGAGTTAGCCTAATTCTAACCAGGAAAGCTACTAATTTAAACTCTTTCTGACAAGGACAGCAACCGACTCAGTCTTACTCTGACAAGAAAACCAATTGACCCGGTCTTATTCTGATGAGGAAACCAATTGACTCAGTCTTATTCTGATGAGGAACACAATTGGCGCGGAAAGAGTTGTATCTCAGTCTATCCAGATCCTCGGTACTTGTAAAGTTTGTTTCGTCGACTAGAATCACTCTGCGCAAGAGGGCACTTCGCAAAACGTTTTGCTCATGAAGTCCCAAGATTTGCCGGTGGATGCAAAGCAGATTAGGCTAGCTGTTTAGTACCTTGTTTGGAGGCATTAACCATTCATTGAAAATGTATTTCTTGAAGGAGACCGCTTGAATCAGTAAGGCGCTGGTACACTTTGACAGTGAAACTTTTTAGTTTTGGTGTTCTTGAAATATTTCTATGGTTTCATATTGATTACCCTACGTCCACTTCATGTCATTAAATGTGTTCTATCCTGTCATTAATTACCCTACCTGCACGTTATACTATGTTGTCAAGTGTGTTCTGTCTTCTCATTTAGCTTACTCTTGTCCACTTCTGTCTGCTCTCCCTTCAGTAGTGTAAGTGGTTTTCTTTTTTCTTTTCTTTTCTTTTTTTTTTGCCAGAAATGTCAATAATAATAATAATAATAATAATAATAATAATAATAATAATAATAATAATAATAATAATAATAATTATTATTATTATTATTATTATTATCATCATCATCATCATCGTCATCATCATCATCATCATCATCATCATCATCATCATCATCATTATTATTATTATTATTATTATTATTATTATACTTTTATTAGCTGAAAAACTATCCCTTTACAGCGGGGCCACCAGCGGTCGGGCATTATCCGTGGTGCGTCAGACTAGATCATGCAATGAACACAAATTGCGACAGGTATACAATGAACTCAAACCTAGCACAGTAGTAAAATGAAAGTAAGTTCACACCGGTCCCATCCAGGTGGATTCCAAAGGAACTCATGCTTGCAGTCACACGCCTCTGTTAGATTTTTTTTTTTTTAATTTGGTCGAGTACCCTTGACCCAGAAAGACGCATAGTTCAGTTACAACGTTTGTATTTATATGTATATATGGTTTTACTGGGTCTGTCATTGGGCCTGTGCCTGTTGACCCAGGGATGAAATAAATAAATAAAATAAATAAATACATAAAACAGAGGCGCTGCAAACTATGTGCCATACATCTGTCTCGTCTTAAGGGGCTAGCCCGTTTTCCGAAATTTTTAAAGTATTTCATGCGGATGGCATTTGAAATAAGACACAAGAACATATGCTCGTCCTGTTTTGTCGCATATCGTCTTGGACGTTGCTATTTTAATCTCGTTCTTTAAAGTGAGAAGAGTTTTCCTGGGTCCAGACTTGTCCATTAATAATATATATATATATATATATATATATATATATATATATATATATATATATATATATATATATATATATATATATATATATATATATATATATATATATATATATATATATATATATATATATATATATATATATATATATATATATATATATATAAATCCAAATAATGCTGATGCAAAACATTGATTAGGATAGTTTTTTTTTTACGTGTCTTTGCTATGGTAAAATACTCTCACGTAGTCAACACCGATAATATTTGAATATGCGTCGTCGTGGTGTGCGGCAGTTGATAAATAGTTAAGTATTAAGCACCGCGGGGTCCGGTACTTGATTAATATTTCAAGTATTTATGACCGTGGACTCCCGCACCCGATGAGCCATGCTTTTCTTTTTATCGCCATGCTGTCCAGTGCCCAATGGACTTTTAATTTAGTGTGTCACCATGGTGTCTGGCCCCCGATGTATATTTTTGGATATACAGCCAAGTTGTCCGGCATTTTGACAAATTACTAATGATATATTGTCTTAGTGTCCAGCACCTGACAGATACTTGAGTATGTTTGGCCATAGTGTCCGGCACCAGATAAATATTGAATTACGTATCACAATTCTGTCAGGCACCCGGTAAATATTTAAAATGTGTATTGTCATGGTGTCTTGTACCTGAATAAATATTTGAGTTTGCAACGCCATGGTGTCTGGAACGTAGTTAAAATATGTGTATTGGTGCGGCTTCTGGTATTTTATTTGTGTTAAAATGTGTATCGTCATTGTGTTGAGCAGTTGATATTATATATATATATATATATATATATATATATATATATATATATATATATATATATATATATATATATATATATCACCGCAGTCTCCGGCACCTGATAAATATTAATGTATTGGGATTGTGTACTTGTGTTTCTTTGGAGTTTATGCGTAGCTTTGAATGCCATGCCCTCCATGCACAGGTTGTTAAGCGAATCTGTGGACATTGTTTGTATGGTAGCATTCTATTAAGAGTTCCAATATATATTACTATTGAGTACGTGCTGGTCTTGTACTCACCAGGCGACTACATTACAAGTGGTCATCTCTCATTGCATTACAGTAGCCCAAACGGCTGAATTAATCGCAAACAGTGAACAGTAAACAGACATACGGAAAACCCTTAAAAGTAAAATCTGGGTACATTGTTTATTCTAATACACTGACCATTATGTTCTGACAAAGTAATAAATGTCTACAATTAAAAACAAAACGTAAACTATGGATTTCACGAGTCTGTTTTCAATAGTCTAGTGCCGTGTGCCGACTTTAAGAAGACATGGAAGCCTTAAAAACCAATTTGGGGATGTCTCGAACTTTGGATAAATCAAGGTGCAGTCAAATGCTTTATGAAAGCAGGTTTCCATATAAATTTGAAAGTCCATATACAGAATAAAGCATCAAGCGCACATTTGGGACCCAAATATACATTGAAGTTTTAAATTGGGAACATTGGAACATCCCCACATAAAGTGCAGAAATGTTTAAATGGACCAAGAATTGAATATTTTTATAAAATCATCAGATTCAATACATGACACAAGTAACTTTAGCAAATGTGCAGTCAATTTTACTTGATGTGGCTCAAGTGAATTTTAGCTGCTGAAACCCAGCTGAACATAATCTGTTGTTTCCCAAGTCAACTTTAGATGCCTTGTCCAAAGTCAACTTTGGCTGCTGTGTCCGAAGTCAACTTTAAGCTGATTTGTCATAAGTCAACTTTTGTTGCTATGTCTTAAGTCAGCTTTACCTGCTTTGTCCGAACTTAGCTGTAGGTGCTGTGTCCCAAGTTAACTTTAGTTGCTCTGTCCCCGGTCAACTTAAGCAGCTGTGTCCCAAGTCAATTGTATCTGCTGTGGACCAGGTGAACGCTCTCTGCTGTGGTCTGGACAAGGAAATACCAACATTGCTTTATTGTAAAAAAAGAAGGTGAATAGACTTAATGCAATGTGTTCTATAAAAAAATATATTTATATTTTTTCTCGTGAGTGCTTTGCAGCTAATAAAAAAACATAAAATGAAAGGCATTGCTTTGCGAACGTTTGTTGATAATACCGTATGACGCAAAACTCTAAACCAACAGCCCGTCGGTTGCGAGAGACCCACTAGTTATAGGTCGAGGACCAAAGTATCTCGGCGTCGTAGTAAGTCTTCTGTTCTTTGCGGTGCCTCTCGCTAAAACGCACAATGAGTGATGAAGGACTGAACTGCTCTATGCTACTTACTTCCAACCAAATAAGAAGTCTGCATAATGTTTTGAATTGTAGTCAGTGCATATTCGTTTGACCACACTGATCTACAATAGGAGTGGAATAAGAGGGAAAATTGCTTCCTATAATGATAACATTTTGAATGCCAAATATTATTTTTAGCTGCACGGCATAATCATTAACGTTCTCCAGCAATTACCAATTGAATTTGCCTATTTGACTCAAAAAGCAATTTTCCATCCCACTTTTTCCTGAATACATATATATATACATATATATATATATATATATATATATATATTGGAGGGCCCTGGGGAAGATAAAAACCGTGTTAACCAGGTCACCCACCCCAAATAAACCTTCCCTCTATCTCTCTCTCTATCTCTCTCTCTCTCTCTCTCTATCTTATATATATATATATATATATATATATATATATATATATATATATATATATATATATAATAGAAGGTTTTGATCCTATCCTATTTTTGAAGTTGTCCAGAATGCAGATAGAATTCCCCTCTGCTCGATGAATCTAAAAATATGAAAACTTAGGCACATTCTGCTGTCCAGTGTTTGGCAGTTTCGGTGTATAGCATACATTTATTCATAAATTGGCTCCACGGAAAAACAATAAAATAAAAATACAATTAGCAAACGCCATTTAGGTATTAGCGGGAACGTAGGTCATCAGGGTGGAATGAGTTAAACTAAGATTTCGTTTAAGTGGCAGCCATCACCCGCAGTGACTGCGAGGAAGTTCCAGGTCAACAGCTTTCCCCACCCCCTGCAGGTGCATTACGCCCAAAGTGTAGCGACGAAAGCCATTGATTGAGTTGAGCTTGACACCGGGAGAGTTAAAACCTTTAGGGTTAAATCCGTCAGGCAATTTGTTAACAAGTAAGGAGAATCCTGTTTGCATTGGATCAGGTTAATTTGACTGGAAGAAGCCATATGTGCCATTAGGAACTGTTCATTTTTAGGTTATATGAGAACGCTAAACCTTGCTAATACTTATGCTGGGCTGCACGTGCAACGGCTTACGCGCTGCAATTTTATGTCAAGAAGCGCATAAGCTGACCAGTAACAACGAAATATATCTACAATTATCGCCCAGTTAAATGGTTTGGGATTGTTTACATTTAGTATTACTTCATTCCAATCCAATCAGCATACATTACAGAGTGGGCATTATTAAGATCGGCCACGTGAAAACTCGCTTTATCATATATCTCGTAACGCACTATGTTTTGTGTCAACTAGTGACTTGTCTTTGCAGCGGGAATTTGTCCGACTTCGTGCACAGAAGACATAAAATATGATATGTTTATTGATGAGCCTTGACATGCTCAGATTTGAGAACAAGTGCTGGCTACCACAAAAGCTCTTTGACGTTGCTATTCCAACACTTTTGGTCCTTTACTTGGAACTAGGTATATTTTTGTCTGTTTATCTCTGATCCTACCGTTTTGATGTCAGATTGTTTTTGCTCTGTTTACATTCGAAGAGTTCATACACGATGCATCTGGGACCAGGTCAACACTATCCTTTCACTGCAGTGTTTGATATTTGGTTAAATGTTAATAAACCAGTTCATAGGACTCGGGTTTATTCGGTTCACTTCGGGAAGCGCACCCTGTTTTGTTTACATTTTGTGCTCGGCCACGCTGACCAGATTACACATGGAAGCATAAGAAAGTAAAACACAGGATGTGCTTGGATTTAACGATAAATCAAACCGTCAGCAATCTATAAATGCACGTCTCGCCACTGATGTGATATTTTAGGTGAAAGATTTGCAATGTTTAACACAATTCATGCTGTAATCACTGGTGTAAGCCGTGTCCATCCGTTGTAAACATATGACGGCATGGGCCCAACTCAGCTACTTGCTGATTGGACAATCAGGCCAAAAGTGGAATGCATAATTATTTACGGTCCGGAAAAATTCGGTACAACTCGGTATGAACAGGTCTATTGTATTCATCTTGTGCATCTCACTAAAGTGTGTGTGTCAACACACACTTTTCTGTTTTTCCTGAAATTCTTTTTTCTTTCTTTCTTTCTTCTTTACCAGCAAATTTTGTCTGACACTTTTCTCGAACACTATTATACATAGAAACTCCAAACTTGGCATGATTGTACCTCCATACAAGGGGTTTGACCGTTTTATACAAAGGAATGAAGATGTTTAAAATTATGCAAATTAGGGGCATTTGAAATTTAAATCTTGAATATCTTAAAAAGTATAATAGATAGAGATGTCATTCCAACTTCAACTAGGGGGTTATTGCCCATTGCACATGTAATGAATTTAAAACAAAAGTTGTAGCAATTTAAATTATGCTAATAAGAAAGCGTTTGAAATTTTAAAACTTGAATATCCTCAAAACTATTGTAGATAGGGATGTCACTTCAACTTCTACTAGGGGGTTTTGGCCATTGCGCATGTAATGAATCTAAAACAAAAGTTATAGCAATTTTAAATTATGCTAATTAGCAGTATTCAAAATTTTCAATCTTGAATACCTCCAACACTATAATAGATAGAGATGCCATTCCAACTTCTGCTGCTGTGTTATAGAATAGTTGTACATTGCCATACCAATATGCTTTTGAGACACACACACTGATTTGCTATGCAGCAAATCATCTTTCCTAGTTTTCCATTGTATTTGTGTTTCCTCTTAGTTACTTGTGCGTTGCATTTGCAACCTCTATTTGTGTGTCATCTTGTTACCTGTTACTTTCAATTACCACTTTGATTTATGATTCATCGCAGTTACTTTTGAATTCCATAAGCTATTTTTAGTGGCCTTATTTCTTGTTTACTTTGCGTTACATTTGCTACTGTTTCATTTACTGTTTGTGTTTCAGTTTCTTTATCAGTTAGTTTCACTTGCTACTTTTATTTGTGTTTGGTCTTTGTCAGATATGAAAGTTCATTTGTTATTTTGTTTATGTGTGTGTGATTTGCCTTGTTTGCTTAGACATTTCATCTATTACTTTCTATTTGTTTTTCAGCTAGTGTCATCTGCTATGCTGAAGCCGTTGCCCCGTTTAAATCTCGGGAGTTAAAGGGATGATTTAACGTAATCCATCCACTAGCGTTGATGGCTTTCGAATGGTACTAGTATGTTCTGTGTTATCCTGTCAGCATTTAAAGTGTCAAAGCGCTACCAGATATGCATAACGGTCATGGTTTACATGCGTCCGAGTGTTCGGGTACTGGACGTGATGGCGCCTATAAATACAGACTTAGTTGTGGTCTCTCTCTCTCTCTCTCTCTCTCTCTCTCTCTCTCTCTCTCTCTCTCTCTCTCTCTCTCTCTCTCTCTCTCTCTCTCTCTCTCTCTCTCTCGGATCGGAGGCACAAAGGCGAACGTTGCGGAGTCGTTCTTATTGTGTTAAATGATTACTAAAAATGCTGCTTTTAACGTGGACAACACAAAACATTTAATCTGTGACCTGCAACTACAAAGCACTTGCATTTTATATTCAAAATGAACCATAGGAGGTAGATATTTATTTTCAAAACTGATATTATTTTTCCCGGAGAGAAATATAGGTATATATATATATATATATATATATATATATATATATATATATATATATATATATAGTACTGGACATGGTTTATTGGACAGCGCGTCTCTTAAAGGGAATACAATATCGCTATATGCTATTTTTCATGAAACTGCTGCATGTCTAGACTGCTACAAATTGATCGAGGATATTACTGTGCATCCATTGTAGATAGAACGGTTTTGTGGTCTTCCTTTCTTGCCAATACCGTGTTCAGCATCACAAATACTTGTGTTCGGACTTAACAAGAATGACTATTTAAAGACATGTTAGAACGTCAAATCCTTGCCAAAGTAGAGGAAAATCCTGTTGTGTGTCGAGTTCCGCAAGGAAGGTGGGCACTTTCTCAATAAAGCTTGCAAAATAAAGTTGACATTGAGTGAGCTTTTGAAGGCTCGAGTCCTCAGGAGGCAATAGCGGGTCGTATCCCAGGACAATTGGCTTCTTCGGGCACGAGACAACAGTATATTGCTGACTGATCACGTCGGTTCCTCTGGGACACGAGCTCTGCCTATGTAGACAAGTACCTGGAATAGCAACTTAATAGTGGTCTCAGGATGATATGTTGATGAATAGGTGTACGTCTTGCTCTCACTTGTAAAAGATTTTGGCAAGCAGGAAAGGAATTGCTTGCCCCGTGGTAAAACACAGCTACATATGAATCCGTCAATGGAGGTGAAAAACGTCCACCCCTAAGCTGTACAACACAATATGGCTGGCTAAAGTCCACCTTTTCCCCTTTTGACGTTTGTTTATACTGTTGACAATACTTCCCATCTCTTATATACCGAGAGGAAACCCGTAACGTTATTATACATTATATTGACATATGTAAGAGAAATTTATTGTTCCTGACGGAACCAGAACATACCTTATTTTGTTTTCTTTGCTTCCAGGACAATGGGGTGGTTGTATTTGGAATAAGCTGTTTCATTTCCAAGCTATTGCTCAATGCTTGGTCTTGTATCTTTTTTTAGTGCCCATTTTTGACAGCATCGACAAAAAAGCAATTGATTTTGTCAAAAC
>CAXHWN010001137.1:0-14000 GCA_964020975.1 Hermodice carunculata | reverse complement strand
CTGATGTATACCGTTTGTTTTCGGTTTAGCAAATAGCTGGTTAGAAGTTGAACACTATTTTGCTCCATTCCGTACACACAAAGTTTGTTCACCAGTAAACTATGAGGCAGGCAGTCAAGTGCCGTACTTAAATCCATTAGTATTGTTCCTATATAGTTACCTTCTCCAATAGAAGTTTTCCAGTTGTGCATAAGATGAATCAATGCAGATTGACAGCTGTATGATTTTCTGTTGGTTGCCACATACTTGGATAGAATTTGGTAAAGGATTTAATTCATTTGATTGAATAGGATTTTTTCAAAATATCTAGAGATAGTGGTTAGAACACTGATAAGTCTATAGTTTTTCTTTTGTAGAGGGTCACTGTTTTCTAGACAGGTTTTACACTGGCAAATTTGCAAGCTTTTAGGGAATGTATCATGTACAATTGAAGTATTGATGATATGGGATATTGGCTGGTCTATAGGACTTAAACGGCAAGAGAATCTTGGCCAGTATAGTATTGTAACCAGTCGACTTCTTAGTTTGAGTTTTTAGATCAGCTGACTTGTCAGTCAGCTGAGCTTGTAGTGGTCAGGCATCCATCCTCTGTTCGTCCATCCATCTGCCATCCATCGGCGTCCACAATTAACATTTTCTACTTCTCCAAAACCACTAGCCAGATTAACCTCAAACTTGGTGGGAATGTACCTTGGGTGGGTCTCTACCAAGTGTCTGCAAATGGTCACAGTCCAGTGATTCTTGGATTTTTTTTTATGAATTATTTTGCTCTTTTTTGGAGCAAACCTTAAAAAATCTTTTTCTCTCAAAGCACCTACCCAATTGCTTTGATATCAGACAGAGCACTCCTAGGGACTCCTAGTTCTAAATTTTTTCACTAGGTGGTACTGCAATTTTTTTTCTATTTTTTGCTTTATTTGTGGTGTGTTTTTCCCATTTTCGACATCTTCTCCAGAACCATCTCTCAGATTAAGCTGAAACTTGATGGATATGTTCCTTGTGGAAGGGTCAAACAAAGGTGTTCATTAGGTGGCACTGCTATGGATTCCTGATTTTTAACGATTTTTGTCAATTTGGGTAATTATCGGGACATGCACCTTTCCTATTGATTACTATGCAAGTCAATGGGCATTCTAATGCTAATTCACATTTTTGACCTCTTCTCCAAAATCCTCTGCCAGATTGACTTCAAACTCGGTGGCAACATATACCTTGGGTGAGTCTCTACCAAGTTTGTTCAAATGGTCACGCTCCAGTAAATTTTTTATTTTTAATGAATTTTTTTAGTGTTTTTGGGAAAATCCTCTGCTCCAAAGCCACTCACTCAATCGCTTTGATATCACACTGGAACAATCCTAGGGACTGCTAGTTCTTAATGTGTTAACCAGGTGGTGCTTCAATTTAAAAAAAAAATGAATGATTTTGTGTGTGTTTTCACTATTTTCAACTTCTTCTCCAGAACCTTCACTCCGATTAAGGTGAAGCTTGGTGGATATGGTTCTTGTGGAAGAGTCAAACAAAGTAGTCCACTAGGTGTCACTGCTGTGGATTCTTGATTTTTAATGATTTTTACAATTCAGGTACTTATCGGTAAATGCACCTTTTCTATTGATTACTATGCAAGTCAATGGGCATTCTAATGCTAATTTACCTTTTTGACTTCTCTGAAACCATCAACCACATTCACTTCAAACTTGGTAGCAATGTACCTTGGGTGGGTCTCTACCAAGTTTGCTCAATGGGGCCATGCTCCAGTGATTTTGTTTTTGTTATTGTTTTTTTGTTTTGTTTTTTTGTTTTGTGGACAAGTCTTAAAAAAATAATCTCAGAAACCACTCATCCAATTGCTTTGATATCACACAGGAACACTGCTGGGGAGTCCTAGTTCTTAATTTGTTCACCAGGTGGTGCTGCATTTTTTTCTATTTTTATTAAATATTTTGTGTGTGTTTTTTCTATTTTCAACTTCTCCAGAACTGTCACTCAGATTAAGCTGAAACTTGGTGGATATGTTCCTTGTGGAAGGGTCAAACAAAGTTGTTCACTCGGTGGCATTGCTGTGGAGTTTTGCTTTTCAATGATTTTTTTCAATTAGGGTACTTATTGGTAAATGCACCTTTCCTATTGATTAGCTATCTGCGAACTGTAAGTCAATGGGCATTCTCATGCTAATTCACATTTTTGACTTCTCCGAAGAAACAATCAGTCAGATTGACTTCAAACTTAGTGGCAATGTACCTTGGGTGGGTCTCGATTAAGTTTGTTCAAATGGTCATGCTCTAGTGATTTTTTGATTTGTTATGATTTTTGTTTAATCTAAAAAAAGTTTGAATAGGAAAATTTAACATGGGATTTTATTGTAATGGTCATAACTTCAATTATTTTTGCCAGATTTGTGTCAAACTTAGTAGGGATGTACCTTTGATAAATGTCTACCTTTTTTTTGTCCCATCCCAAGTTTACAGAACCACAAGTGTGATGAGTCTCTTGGTCAGCTGAGCATTGGCTGTTCACACAGCCCTCTTGTTTCAATGACTTGAAGAACACCATCAGTAGAGATCTGAAAAAAGGCAGATTTGCTAGTATTACCATTCTCTCCAATCTCTGAGATACTGGGATTATCCTTGTAAGTCTCAGTTGACCTCTTGACAAGGTCATTGTTACTTAAATTTTGTAGGATGGTGGTGGTGACAGAATTTCCAGTGTCAACACAACATTGACATAGAATTCATTTAGGGTATACTTTGTGTGGAGAGGAGATAAAATTCTCATTTTTAAGTAGAAAAATATCATTCTCAGAGTGACCTCTGTCTGTTACTGAGAAAGGGCTTGATGGTAGGCCAAAATGTATTTTTAGTTTGACCTTCACCACATTTACACTTAGTCATTGATGGATTTGACTCAACTTTTGGTCTGTTGATATTTCTGTTTTATGTAATTATTCCAGTTGGTTTTCTATGGGAAATCCTGACATTATAGATATTTGCAGTAATATCAGTATTAGTAAGTACACATGCCTCTGGACCACCATTTGCCTAGACCTCTGTGTCTGGGTTAAACGCCGATGAAATAGAGTTGCGTTCGACTCGCTTGATTCTGAAAAACTGACGGTCCCATGGCACCATCTCTCAGTTTTTGTGGAACTGATGGTGACTCCCGGTGCACGTGCTCCCCATAGCATCCTTCCTCTTTGAAGATTGGTCAGTTGTAAGAGGAAGCAGAGTTGGTCAGGTGGGTTTCTTTGGTGGTCGAGAGGTAAGTGTACTTTCTAATGCTGATATTACTCCAAATATCTTCTATTAGTTACGTAACGTTGCCTCACAACCACCATTTTCCCCCAAAAAACAAGCATATAGGTGGAGGGTGTAACGTTACTGACACACTAATCTCATTTCACTGGCGGGACTGGCAGCTTGGGGGTAACCATCGATCCATGTGAGGAGGCAACGTCTGAAGGGAAAACCCCAGAGCTGTGTGGAGTTGAGGCTGCCGACAGCAGAATCCAGCCAAAACCAAAAATCCTCCTTACCGACCACTATGGGACAGCACTAAACCCCCCAGTGCTTGCCCGCCAACATGACAGACTTCTCTGAAGAGACTGTCTGTCAAATTCACTTCAAACTTGGTGGCAATGTACCTTGGGTGGGTTTCTACTAAGTTTCTTCAAATGGTCACGCTCCAGTGATTTTCGGAATTTTTTATTATTTTTTACTAACATCTGTAAAAAAGTTTTTAATAGGAAAGTTTAACATAGGAATTTCTTGCAATGGTTATAACTTAAATAATTTTGTCCACATTTGTGCCAAACTTGGTAGGGATGTACTTTTTATAAGTCTACCTATTTTGTGCAGATGGTCATGTTCCAGTGATGTTTGGACCTTGACCACATTTCCAAGGTCACACAACAACTGACACAAAATTTACTGTTCCCTTGATCAATTTAGATCTGTTTTGAGTTAGGACCTTGATGTTGCACATGTTAGTGTTTCTCTATGAAGGTCATGCTTAGACAGTACATGAGTGACCTTCACCTCGTTTCTGAGGTCACAGTGCAACATTCATGAATTTTACTCTTCTGTATAACTTGAGAACTACTTGAACTGAGACCTTGATGTTGCACATGTTAGTGTTCTTCTATAAAGGTCAGACTCACTCAGAACATGGGTGACCTTGATCCTATCCCAAGTTCACAGAGCTGCAAGTGTGATGAATGTGTAGGTCAGCTGAACATGGGTAGTTCACAAAGCCCTGTTGTTTTTTAAATGCATGTAAGATTTATTAAACAGACACTTAACAGAAAAACAATGCATGCTTTCCAAAAAAAGGAAAATAGACTTTAAAATAATTGAACTATTGCAATAAATAAATAAACAAATTACACTTCGATAGATAGATAGATAGATAGATAGATAGATAGATAGATAGATAGATAGATAGATAGATAGATAGATAGATAGATAGATAGATAGATAGATAGATAGATAGATAGATAGATAGATAGATAGATAGATAGATAGATAGATAGATAGATAGATAGATAGATAGATAGATAGATAGATAGATAGATAGATAGATAGATAGATAGATAGATAGATAGATAGATAGATAAGAAAACAAAAAGGCAGCCATGAAAATTAACATCGGATAAGATGCATAATTTTATCATCGAACCATTTGTGAATAAATGTTGACTAGTATGAAAGAGGATGCACAGCAATTGAGAATAAAAAGGATAATAATACAAAAATGCTACAACTTTGGTTCTTGTAAATTGGATGCATGTGGCCATGTCACAAACTTATAAAGTGAGCTTTGAATGACATTACATGTACTGTCTATAATAGGTTTGAAGCTATTTAACATTTTAATTTTGTGCATTTGCCTAAATCAAAAGCCTACAACTTTGGTTTATGGTCCATTGGATGGGACTATGTCACATACCTACAAATTGAAGTTGGAATGGCACCTCCATGTATAATAATTTTGAAGTTATTCAAGATTAAGTTTTGTGTATTCATCTTATTTGTATAAATTAAAATTGTACAATTTTGGATCATGGTTGATTGGATGTGGCTATGTCACAAACCCATAAATTGAAGTTGGAATGACACCTCTATTTATAATAGTTTTGAAGGTATTCAAAGATTTAAATTTTTCATATTCACCTAATTTGCATAAATTAAAATCCAACAAGTTTGGTTCATGGTTCATTGGGTGCAGCTTTGCCACAAACCTGTTAATTAAAGTTAGAATGGCATCTCTGCTATAATATTTTGGAGATATTCAATTTTCAAATTTGTCAATGCCCCTAATTAGCAAAATTTGAAATTGTACATCTTTCATTTACTGTCCATTATATTAGCAGGTGTCACAAACCTAAATTGCCCATTGAAATTTTGGATATATTTACAATAGTTTGGAAGATATGGAGCTTTTAAATTTTAACTCCCCTTAAATATTTGCATTAAACATCATGACTATTCCAAACCATGAGCACAATTTCACTGGTAGGTCAGTCACCGTGGCAAGTTTGTTTGTTTGTTTGTTTGTTTGTTTTTAAATAGTGCCCCGGACAAAACTCCAGACAAATTTGGTGAGAAAGAAAGAAAGAAAGAAAGAAAGAAAGAAAGAAAGAAAGAAAGAAAGAAAGAAAGAAAGAAAGAAAGAAAGAAAGAAAGAAAGAAAGAAAAAAAGAAAGAAAGAAAGAAAAATGTTTAGGTTCGCACCCAGACATAATTAAAAGAAACTCACTTCCAACGTTAGGTTTATTCATGTACTGACGTAGGCCTACATACTCAGCAAACCAATCATACTAAAAATATACGCATACTTTGTACCATGAAGCAACGTCCAGGCAAGTCATGAACTTTGGGTACCTTCACGTGGTGACACCTGCTGCCCAAAAATATCATTGTTCAAGTTGCATGCGTGACCAGGTGCAGCTGCCGCTGGTGGATCATGTGATCGGCCAAAATGGCAGCTACTGGCAGTGTCGGGCTTGCATTCTGCGTATGTTTTGTGTTTCACTGTGTGCATCAGGGACTGGGTACGTACTTTTTGTATACATTTCGAAACTTTAAGTGGATTATAAAAAGCTGATAAGAAAATTTTGGGGATCTTCAGTTGCTACAACATAGTTCCAGTGCTCCTGAGCTTTGCTTTGATACATACGCAACCCATCTGCTAATCACAGAAACGTAAACAAAAGTCCTGATTCGTGGACCTGCGGCTGCGACACAAGGTCCTTGCAAAGTTGCGTCTAAAGCTATGTTGATGTGACAAGCAATTGCAGGTTAACTTGGCAGATATCAGAAATCAACAAAAAGTTTTAAAATTTTTTGGATCAAAGTTTATCGAAGAAAAGAATTGCCCTCCCTCGCTCCCTTCTGCCGATCCCTACCAGCTCCCCCCCCCATTAAAAAAAAAAAAATGAAAAATAAAAAAATTAAAAATAAAATTAAAAAGATGGCCCGATTTTTTTAGCAGTGAAACCAGGGACTTGTGGCCACTTGTTATTCAGTCTATGACACGTCCCTGATATTATAATATCTGCCATCCATTTGTGCATTCAGCCCATCCAGGTGTGAATAACAAACCATGGACATATCTTATCTCGTTAATACCTCCATGAACAAACAAAGAAACAAAAAAATCAAAAGTCTTTACCTGGTATTCTGTGCATGGATTGTAAAGAAGCGCAAAAATAAAAATTGTTTCAAAGCAAATCTGTCTGTGTGCGTACAAAGGAAAGTTTTTTTGTTTAAATTGTTCACACATAGTACATTTTTAGCTTGGCTGACTTGTCACGCAGTTTAAGTTATACTTTATTGCATAAGAATCCTGACCGAATCATAGCATTACAAGCAGCAACAAGAAGACTACATCAAGGTACTGCCCTCTTATGCTCAGTCATAGGACTAATACACCATTATACAAGATAAAAGTAAATAGATAAATAAGTAAATAAATATGATGATCTATTTAGTTACTCCACACTATATTACTTCTGGAGAACCCAACTTATTAGTATCATTTCGATGTACTATAGGGCGATCCAGATGAAATAAATATGTTTAAAATTAAATTATATTCACAATGTGTGGACCTTGTTGCTATTGTAAGTATCTGCATGTTCATTGCCAAGACCATACTTGGGTGGAATTAAGTACAAAAATACTATAGGAACACAAAGATACTATATCAAATATATAGACTACATTTCTCATTTATAAGATACTGGGGGGTGGTAATGGATTTCTTGTGACCATATAAGTAGCACCAAGCTATCTTGTTCTCAGCAGCACCAAGTTATCCAGTCATTTGTATTGCACCATCTCTTAGCAACACTAATTATTAGAAAGGAAAACAAACAAAAACACACCTACTTATTAACACTTGTGCTGGCCATGCTTTCATTGCAGAATTTGGCAACACTTTTTATGTGATTACCTTCTGCATTTAGGAAGTAAAATGTGATGGTCAGGCATCCGTCGTCTGTCCGTCCGTTGGCATCCGAAATTCACATTTTCAACTTCTTCTCCAAAACCACTGGGCAGATTCACTTCAAACTTGGTGGCAATATACCTTGGGTGAGTTTCTACCAAGTGTATTCAAATGGTTGTGGTCCAGTGATTTTTGGCGTTGTTAATTATTTTTTTTTTTTTTGTTCTATTTTTGGGAAAATCTTAAAAAATCTTCTCTGGAACTGCTCACCCAATTACTTTGATATAACACAGGATCACTCTTACGGACTCCTGGTTCTTGATTTGTTCACCAGGAGGCACTGCAATTCTTTATATTTTTTAGCTCAGCTGATAATTCAGTTGAGCTTTTAGGAGGGTGAGGCATCCATCATCCGTCTGTCCGCAATTCACATTTTCGACGTATTCTTCAAAACCGATGGCCAGATCCACTTCAAACTTTGTGGGGATATGCCTTGTGTAAGTCTCTACCAAATTTTTTCAAATGGTCATGGTCCAGGGATTTTTTAAATTTTTAATGAATTTGTTTGTTCCTTTTTTGGGGGGGAAATCTTAAAAAATCTTCTTCTCCGAAACCGCTGTGCCGATTACTTTGAAATTGCATAGGGACACTTATGGGGATCCCTAGACCTTAAGGTGTTCAACAGGTGGTGCTGTGATCTTTTTCTATTTTTGTATGAGTTTTTGTGCGTTTTTGCTATTTTCAACCTTTTCTCTCAGGTTGTGCCGAAACTTTGTGGATATGTTCCTTGTGGAAGGGTCACACAAGGTTGTTCACCATGTGGCGTTGCTGTGGATCCCTGATTTTTAAGGAATTTTTAAATTCGGGTACTTGTTGGTCAATGCATACATTCCTATTGTTTACTATGTAAGGCAATGGGAATTGCAATAGTAGTTTACATTTTCAACCTCATCTAAAAACCGTTTGCCAGATTCACTTCAAACTTAGTGGGGATATGTCTTGGGTGGGTCTCTACCAAGTTTATTCAAAAGGTCATAGGGCAACTTAGTCAGCTGAGCACAGGAGTGTCACAGTCCTCTTGTTTTATTACCTTTTTTGTTTTGTTTGATGTGTGTGTGTGTTTTTGCTATTTTTGACTTCTTCTCCAGAACTGTCACTCAGGTCAAGCTGAAACTTGGTGGATATGTTCCATGTGAAAAGGTCAAAGAAAGTTGTTGGCTAGGTGGCACTTCTGTGGATTCCTGATTTTAAAGATTTTTAGCTCAGCTGACTTGTCAGTCAGCTGAGCTTATCTTATGGTCCTCCGTCCGTCGTCTGTCGTCCGTCCGTCCGTCGTCCGTCAACAATTTACATTTTCGACTTCTTCTCCGAAACCGTCGGCCAGATCCACTTCAAACTTGGTGGGGATGTGCCTTGGGTAGGTGTCTACCAAGTTTCTTCAAATGGTCACGGTCCATTGACTTTTGGATTTTTAATGATTTTTTTTGTTCTTTTTTGGGCAAATCTTAAAAAATCTTCTTCTCTGAAACCGCTCACCCAATTACTTTGATATCACACAGAAACACTCCCTGAGACACCTAGTTCTTAATTTGTTCACCAGGTGGCGCTGCAATTTTTTTCTATTTTTTTATGAATTTTTGTGTGTTTTAGCTATTTTCAACTTCTTCTCCAGAACCGTCACTCAGATTAAGCTGAAACATGGTGGATATGTTCCTTGTAGAAGGGTCAAACAAAGTTGTTCACTATGTGGGAATGCTGCAGATTCCTGATTTTTAACGATTTTTTCAATTCGATACTTATCGGTCAATGCAGCTTTCCTATTGATTACTATGGAAGTCGATGGGCATTCTAATGCTAATTTACATTTTCGACTTCTTCGCCATAACCGTCATCCAGATTAACTTCAAACTTGGTGGGGATGTACCTTGGGTGAGTGTCTACCAGGTTTGTTCAAATGGTCATGCTCCAGTGATTTTTGGATTTTTAATGATTTTTTTTTTTTTTTTTTTTTTGACAAATCTTAAAAAATCTTTTTCTCTGAAAGTGCTTACTCGATCGCTCTGATATCACACGGAAAGACACCTAGGGACTCCGTGTTCTTAATTTGTTGACCAGGTGGCGCTACAATTTTTTAGTAATTTTTTATGAATTTTTGTGTGTTCTAGCTATTTTCGACTTCTCCACAACCGTTACTCAGATTAAGCTGAAACGTGCTGGATATGTTCCTTGTAGAAGGGTCCAACAAAGTTGTTCACTATGTGGGAATGCTGCAGATTCCTGATTTTTTAACGACTTTTTCAATTCGGGTACTTATGGGTCAATGCAGCTTTCCTATTGATTACTATGGAAGTCAATGAGCATTCTAATGCTAATTCACATTTTCGACTTCTTCTCCAAAACCGTCATCCAGATTAACTTCAAACTTGGTGGGGATGTACCTTGGGTGAGTGTCTACCAAGTTTGTTCCCATGATCATGTTCCAATGAATTTTGTTTTTTTTTTATGATTTTTTTTTTCAAAAATCTTTACAAAAGTTTTAATAGGAAAGTTTTAACATGGGAATATCTTGTAATGGTTATAACTTAAATACTTGTGGCCAGATTTACTTCAAACTTGGTGGGGATGTGCCTTGGGTGGATCTCTACCAAGTTTGTTCAATTGGTCACGCTCTATTGATGTTTGGATTTTTTATGAATTTTTTTGTGTTTTTTGGGGCAAACCTTAAAAACTCTTCACCTCTGAAACTGCTCACCCAGTTGTTTTGATATCGTTCATAGACACTCCCAGAGACGCATAGTTCCCAATTTGTTGACCAGGTGGCACTGCAATTTTTCCTATTTTTTTTTTTTTTATGAATTTTTCATATGGTTTTGTTATTTTTCACTTGTTCTCAGAACCGTCACTCAGATTAAAGTGAAATGTGATGGATATGTTCTTGTGGAAGGGTCAAACAAAGTGTTTACTAGGTGGCACTGCTTTAGATTCCTGATTTTTAAGTATTTTCCATTCGGGTACTTATCGATCAATGCAGCTTTCCTATTGATTACTATGTAAGTCAATGGGCATTCTAGTGCTAATTCACAGGACAACTGACACAAAATTTACTGTTTACTTGATAACTTGAGATCTGTTTTGAGTTAGTACTGTGATGCTGCACATGTTAATGTTTTTGTATGAAGGTCATGCTCAGACAGTACATGAATGACTTTGACCTCGTTTCTGGGGTCACAGTGCAACATCCATGAATTTTACTCTTCATTATAACTTGAGAACTACTTGAACCTTGATGTTGCACATGTTAGTGTTCTTTTATAATGGTCAGACTTACTCAGAACATGGGCGACCTTGATCCTCTCCCAAGTTCATAGATCTGCAAGTGTGATGAATGTCAAGATCAGCTGAGCATGGGCTGTTCACACAGCCCTCTTGTTTTTCAATTCAGGTACTTATTGGTAAATACACCTTTCCTATTGATTGCTGTGTAAGTCAATGGACATTCTAATGCTAATTCACATTTTCGACTTCTTCTCTGAAACCGTCAGCCAGATTCACTTCAAATTTGTTGGCAATGTACCTTGGGTGAGTCTCTACTAAGTTTGTTCAAATGGTCATGCTCCATTGATTTTTATTTTTTTGTGATTTTTTTTTCTTTTTTGGGCAAATCTTAAAAAAATCTTCTTCTCAGAAACTGCTCACGCAATTGCTTTGATATCACACAGGATCACTCCTAGGGACTCCTACTTCTATATTTGTTCTTGATACCTCATTATTAACAATTTTTTTTTGGTGCAATTTGGGTGATTGCTGGTTGATGCATGCATTCTATTTATGCAAATGAATGGATATTAGTTATGTATCTACCTATTAATGGGCATTCGACCTGGACATGGAGGTCAAGACAAATGGTGGTTGATTGGTAAATATACTTACTAATACCCTAATTATAAAAAAATTAACGTATTGTAAAGGCACACATTTTCCCGAGCATTTAAATTCCTGAATCCATTAAAATAAGAAAGCTCTCAGTTTTTATTTTCCCGAACAGCAAATCTAATGAGGAAGCCATTGTAATTTTAGGCTTAATTACCATGAGGCGGATTACATTTTTAAGTGAATGATTTGTATTTTTCTTTTTTTTTCAATAAAATATGGAATAATACATTTGTTTGGAATTTATCATTTCTTTATTCTATGTTATGTAGGAACCTTGTACTGAATTATTAATCATGTGAGGCCTGGTTCAGTTGTACTTCTGTACACAGCATGCCACAGAAATTTACCGGTTTTTATTTTCTACTGTTACCACTCAGGAGAATTTGGGAAATTAATACCTCAGGAAAATTTGTGCCTTTACAGTATTGCAATGTAAATTTGCATTTTTCACTTCTCCAAAACCATCAGCCAGATTCACTTGAATTTTGGTGCCGATGTACCTTGGGTGAGTCTGGACCAGGTTTGTTTAAATGGTCATGGCCCAGTGAATTTTAGATTTGTGATGAACTGTGTTGTAGAATTGTTGGCAAAAGGTTAAAAAATCTTCCCAGAAACTGCCCAGCCAACCGCTTCAAATTGCATAAGAACACTTGTGGGTACCCCCTAGACCTTAATTTGTTCAACAGGTGGTACTGCAATTTTACTGTATTTTTTCAATGATTGGCAAGGGGATATGTAAATATTAGCAACAGTGATCATAGTCTGAAATAGAGGTGACCTTGATATCATAGTTCACAGGACCACTTCAGTCTGTGCATGTAGGGTCAGCTGAGCACAGGACTGTCACACTCCTCTTGTTTTTTACATCATCATTTAATCATGGAGAGGTTAAGTGCATAACAAGCCACTTCCAGTAAAATATACAGAAAGGATATTGTAAACCAAAAACATCTAATGTAACAATTAATACCTTTATCATGTTGATCCATCCTTGCTCTTTTACACTTACAAAGTTAAGTGCCTGTTTAAAACAATCAGTATTCACCAACCCTAAGATATTTCCATTTATCTTTATGGCTTTTAATCTTTTGTTTTTTGATTGCAATAGATCCTTCAGTTGTCTTTGTTCTTTCCAGTACATTTGTGAAGCCATATGCCGTTGGAATACTTTTTCTGAACTTGCGAGCATGAATGTATTTCTTGCTTAAAATAAAAATCAAGTTTTGTCTTGGTTTTTCTTCTTTTGAACCAAGTAACACCTGCATCATGGTAAACTCCTCTTTAGCAATATCATCAATAGTACAACTTCTGAAAATCTGTTGCCAAAAAAGTTTGGTAAAGGCACATTCCCAAAATATATGGTGGAGAGATTCTACACAGTTTTCATTACAGAACCTACATAAATCAGAATCCACAAGATTCCATCTGTAGAGTCTATTTTTCGTGCATATTATGCTGTGCAGGAATCTATATTAAAAAGATCTTATTTGTGTGGATATAGTGGAAGAGTAAATGATGTCAAACTGATTTTTATGTCACCATACCTATCAAGTCTCCCTCATCAGGTGGGAGTCTCCCATCTATCCATCCAAAATTTTTAAGTTTACATACAAAATTTTGTAAATTTTGCACATTCTCCCCCATGAAAATCGAGTATTTTCTATTACATTCTTTGTAAAAATACAGATCTCCTCCATGGATTTTTTAAAATTGCAAAAATTTCCCTATTTTGAGCTCTGGAATGTTGACAGGTATATGTCATTTAAAGGTAATAACAATCTAGTTCTTTTTTTCATTTTTCTACCAGTAGACAAAGGTCCCCAGTATGCAACTCAAGAGAAAGTGGTGTCAAACTTGGTACTTTTCCAGTATTCATGGTGATACCTGTATTTTCTTTAAAATAGTTTTCATTTGAAACTCGAATGGCAGTTTTCCATTCATGTGGAATCTGATTACTCCATAATAGGTAACAAAGTCCACTTGGAAGTCAAATTTCAGTATAAACTCTGTATATGACAAGAACATGTTGTTTCTCTTTAATAAGTCGGTCTATAATTTTTTTCTTTTGACTTTTATTAATGAATTAAACCACAGAGTTTGTTATTCTCATCTCAATTATATTGTCAGGGTCATGAAAATTGAACATGTCCCAACTTATAAGGACTTCATACCGAAACTCACTTTTCACATTATGAAATATATATCTGCTGGAAAATTATATTCCCACAAGAATCTGTCTTGACACGACAGCTGGTCAAGAATGAAATATTTTTATTTGGCATCAGTGCCTAATAACAGTCTCCTTACCCAAGCACATTCGAGAATCAAAAATTGTGAATTGAGATGTGTCAATCCAAAACCACCATCTTTTATACAAGCAATTATATGGCTTTGTTTTATTATATTTGGTTTGCTATTTTTAGATTTAGTTAACATTTGGAGACAGGCAAACCCTGACGCATCCAGATACACTTGGTGCAGAAAAAAAAACCCTGATCCAAGATAAAGCAGGTGATTTTTTTTTTTAATGGGGGGGGGGGTGTCTTATGGGCTGGTTGGTCAATGGAAAAAAGTACATGTACTATTATACCTAGACTTAAATCAGATCACTTGGCCATAACTTC
>CAXHWN010001136.1:10000-16933 GCA_964020975.1 Hermodice carunculata | reverse complement strand
TTTTGTCGCAGTTGGCATTGAAATATTTAAAGAAAAGTATTGTCACTTGTGCCAGGAATATTCGCAGTTCGACCTTTGTAGGCTTCTGATATATAGTCCACGGTACAATCCATTGACACAAACATGGGCTATGACAAGCGAACACAGAGGATAAATGCAAAGTGCTTCAGATGTAAGACATCTTGTAAATGTTTTTGTGAAAATGAAATAAGCCAGTATGATCGTCGAACAGAATGATCAGACAGACCAAGGGAGCCGTCAATGCCTTCTTGTCATGCGCAGAACCACCCATGGCCAGCCTGCGGTCCATCCTGAACCAATAGAATTAGATCGTTGTCGGATACAACTATTAATTGTTCAAAAGGCCTGCGTTTCGTTGGTGTCAACCAAGTCTCTCAGTTAAGAGTCTGATCTTGTATAGGTGAAATTTTCTGTTGACCTCGGTTGGCCTGTGTCTGGGAACCAGACCGTCTCAAAACAGACATCTGTGGGACGTAAGTTATTTTAATAGCACCTCCGTCCATTTGGCATCTGCTTCAAAATGCCTCGACTCCATCAAGGTGGTTCAATTAATACCTAGGCATCCAAGAGGTCTCGAAGGGTCTCCAATATGGATATCTCGTGGATACTGCACCAGGTAGGTATTTATATTTACGACTTTTATTTTCTTAAGATATGAATGCCTAATGCAGCTTGAATCGGCATCGGCTCTTTTCATGTTCTAGGTTAACGTGACAAGTAAGTTTTAATATTTAGAGTCGCGTGTTTTCACATGCACTTTTCTACAAATGTTACACATTTTAAAATCAATGCAAATACGGCATATTTATTAATATTGTATTTGGTCCTCATAAAGTCTGACGAGGCTACATTTTCCGGTCATATATAGCAAACTCGTACTTTTTGCGGTGCCGCGAAGGTTATTTTGTGTGTAAGATGACCACCAACAGCGCCAGATTTGCTAGATTATATTTTTCATTCTGTTTATTTTTATTTTATCATATGCAGTTTATTTATTTAGTAGTAGTAGTAGTAGTTACTAGTAGTAGTAGTAGTAGTAGTAGTAGTAGTAGTAGTAGTAGTAGTAGTAGTAGTAGTAATTTAGTTATCGCATTGTGGGTTTGAGTACAGCAGGTGACTCAGCGCATTGTGTGCAGAGTCACTGTTACTTCTCCACTGCATTATGTGCTTATTCACTTGTGGGAGTGACCCACATTAATACATTTACCAATTTGAATATGTGGTGATACTGCTTTGATGTGATCAAGTGTTGCATGAAACAAAATCCATGAGGACTGGTTATGACTGAAATTAAAATATGGAATCATTTAGATGTTTTTATGAAAGGTATACAAACAGCCAGGAACAGGTCCACCAGAGATGAAACAGGAGAGGCAAAGTCTGCTTGTCTGACTGACTGAAGACCCACACAGTGTGTGTTTACCCAACTGAGGATCCTTGCAGTTGACTGTGGATTAAGCATTGGAGAATATCTTTGTCAGCAGAACCTGAATTGTGCTTGGAATGTGTTGTTGTAGACTGTATTCTATAATTTATTCAACACCAGTGGAATGTGTTCATGGAAATAATCTACGAAACACAGCTAAGGGTAACAATTTTTGTAACTTTGTATTTATCACTCTTACAACAAAGTGTTCAAGTTAAGATCAAGTCTAGTTTGAGGAATTGCTTTAGATTCCAGGCGTGTTTATCACCACCATCATTATTTTCAGGGAATGAAATTGGTAATCAACACAATTGCATAAAGAAATTAGCTGCGTTTTTAGTCTATGCAATATGATTTTAAGCATTGAAATACAGTTTTAGAAACAAATAAAAATCGCTCCAGTATCGTACTTCTGACAAACGTTGAAATAAGTCATTTAGCTTTTGACAACATAAACGTTCAGCTTTCTCCTTTCTCATAAAAATCGCCTTATGCAATAATTTCAGATCTTTCTTTTGGATTAAAGATAATTACTATCTATTCTCATCTTCAATTTTAGACAACCCAATACTAATTGTCCTTCGTTACTGTTGGTGAATAATACCATCACTGTCAAAACTCATATATAAACATGGAGTCAAGATCACATGGGACATAATTCATCTCCACATGACAATGTAAGTGACACAAGACAAGACACCATATGCATGCCACAAAAGGAAGTTTATGAATATCTGTGAAAGCTGTTCATGACTAATTCTTAGCCGGGGGGCTGACAAAGTTAAACCATATATATCTGACTATAGTCGAAATCTAAGCTGGCTTGAGCCACAGAGATTCTGAAATTGTAACAAATTGCCTTTAATGCTGACATTGATGATTATTTCTTATACTTCACTTTAAACGTTAACGTCAATGGCCATCAGTCACCGGATTCTACATGCGCACAGTTAAATGTCCGTTATACAACAATGCAGTGTCACTTCTCAAAATTTTGCTTCAGGATTTTTTCGTTAGCAACAATATCGGAGCAAGAGGACAGCGGGTAAGTCTTTTGTACGTATGCATTTATTTGCATCTACCTCCATGCTTGCAGGTTCGCGCCAAATTTTTCAGCAAAAATAGACAAATATTTTTACCATTGGATGTTTTCTTAATAATAGTGCCTTCGTAAACCACATTTATACTGGATTTAAATAAGCTTGCCCTGCTCTAATCCCCCGACTTAAATACCAGTCAACACAAATGACGTTCCCGAAAAACGTTACAGGTCTTAGACCTGAGGCAAACGCCCAATCAGGTTAAAATATAAAGAGTTTTGCTGAGGCGCGATTACGGTAATGGCCAACCGATTTTAGATAATTTTGTTCATGTTGAGAGCTTGGGACCTTGTAGTGGACATAAATCTGGTCTATCTCGTAGTTATAATCGGAAGAAACGAAGAAAATATTTTTAACGCTGACATGGTAGTGAATGGATCATGTCAACCTTTAAATCTTGCTAACAGACAGTATGTATTTGGACCAAAATGTCTAGTACGTGTGGAGATTTCTCTGAAACTAATAATCTAATTTTGATCATATAAAAACTGATTTACTCTAAAAATTCTTTAGAGCAAAAGTTTATCGGGGATTTTCTCAGAAATGAAGAGCTCTTTTTAAATGTGCGTCAAAAATAAAGAGTTCACCAGCTTTAATAATTTTGACAAAATCAGCCATTTTGCAATTTGTGTGTCGGCATTGGAAAAAAAAACTTTAAACGTAGAGTTCCATTTTTAGTGCGGAAAGTTTGCAAAACCTTGTGGTCAGTTAGGAATATATGTTTATCATGTAGGAATGCATATTTCTGTGATATTTGCCCAGATGTGAGGTTACTTTGCGAGATTTGACATTTCCTTAAAGCATGAACTGTCCACTATGACATTTGCTCCGTCAGCAAAAGCCTATTCATGTTGATAACTTCAGAGTCAGTTTAGCCAACAGCTTTACTTGGCTCAAGCGTTCTAGCTAGCTACCTAAAATTGTTTTGGCCGGCTCACCTTACAGGTTCGCTAAGCTGTGTCAATTTTTAGCGCATATATCTTACGTAATGATGCAGGCAATTTCTTCTTTTGGGTTCGAAGGCAAAATTGGAAACAAAAATCAGCAGGAAGAAGTAATATACACAACAGGTAACATTTGAATTATTTTGAAAGTAGTTGTTTATTGTTTCCTTTCGATTTTAGGTAACAAACATTGCACAATATGAACATTAGAATCCTCACTTCATATCCAATATTCAATTTCAACATCACTTAAATCATTATTTCATGCGCGATGGATGTGAAATATTACCTTGTTGATTTTCATTCTATACATTTTGCAAGGCGTTGAATGCAATTTATCAAGGTTTTGAAGGATACTTTTACTTACCTTCCAAACTAATAATGTTATGTTTCAAAATGGGTAACGCATCCTTTTATGTAGTCTTCAACGCTTTTTATCCTAGCGCCATAATTTATCTGGATCAGTGAGCCATCGTTTAAACTTTCTACCATCTTTTTTATTAAATGTACTTACAAAACAGGGTAACATATTCAAACAACTGTCTGTCCTGTTTTTGCTCTCATTGAAGTGATCACGCGACATGACACATGCCACATGGAGCAATTTTTCAGAAACACTTTGCTTCAGTTTCGTCGTTTGAAATTGTTTAATTAAAATTTATGCATGTAGAATGGATCAATTAACTGTTACAAAGTTACCTAAGCTGGATATTCTCCAAAAATACAGATACACGTCATATGTGTACCTGGAACACAGGACATCACAAAGAACTATAATTGTGTCGAAGAGAAGCGTCAGGTTGTAAGCGACACTTTAATGTAGTTGTGGGCTAAATCTACAAACGAGCTGCCCGCTTCCCTCAGTAAAAGGTCCATTGTCAAAACAATATTAAAAGCCTGATGTAAGTCAAAAAATCTCATGTAAAGTGGTTACTTTCGTGAGTAATGTCACCTATTTGATGAGAACTACCGGGTAGGTTTCTACAAGCAGTTTTATGTGCAGGAGTTCGTTTTGATGATATGAACCATGAATTAGTTCTACACGCAAAGCTGGCTGTCGGTTCATGTCGCCAAATCGCGCCCAGCTTTCAGCTGTGCGCCTCAGTAAAATACCCAAGATATAATGACGTCAATTGCTTTGACCATGAATTAGTCACACAAGACAGCGCAGTGCAAACAGAATACTGTGGCTATATGGTACTAATGATAATCAAGGCATCCAGGTCCAGGTTTAATTCATGAGCGAGCGTATCACTATAAAGCCTACCACGTGATGTATACATTGCTGGTGTGATGCAGGTCAAGCAATGTTTTCAACAGAAGATGTATGATAACACACATACTAAATCCACGGAGTTGTGAATGTAAATGTAAGCATCACATGTACTTTTTATGTAATATGTTTCCTGAAACGAAATTTGTAATTTTGCAAAATGTTGCTGACCTTCACCTTCTACTGACAAATATGTACACCTCTGCATGCCTCCTGTATCAACAGGTGATCACTGGCTCCCAAACCTGCCTTGTCGGCACAATGAGGAATCTGTCGACTTGAAAGTATAAAGCATAAAATACCAGATGTATGACGGTTATGGAATGTACTGGTGTACACTTTTTTTTTTTTGAGGCTTTCGCAAAATGCACAGATAGTCATGATAGTACGGAAAGTATTTTTTACGTCAAGATGTTTGACCAGAAGGTGTTGAGGTATCGTACGGATGGCATAGACCATCAATCACAGCGTTTCTCCTTGTTCCAACCCTTTCCGTCTCGTCTTTATTTCCATCATGAGGAAAGGTCCATCGCTTACATCTGTGGCCCTAGCGGTCCTGCGTTCTAATCTACAAGGAAAGGACTGTCAATCACAGCGGTCCCCCTGGCGGTCCCACCCTCAGCGCGGTCTACCTCCTTGCTGCGCAGCAGGGGGCCAGACACTTCATTGAGGTACACTTGATCTGGTGACCTGAATTAAAAAGTATGAAAGAGCAATGCGTTACATCGTGCACCATGTTGGGTAATGATAATATTGACAATCGCGTCAATATTGATTTTTTTCAGTTTAAAAGGATAACTAGTCACATGCTACATGGAAAAAGAATTTGGCTACAACTGTCTCAAACATATGATGGATACCAAAACAAAATATTTTACGGCTGAATGCACATCTTTCCGTCTTTATGCTTAACTTTACCTTTATAATAAGGCTTTAATTTTTCGACTGTAAAATGCATAACTTAATTAGTTAATGTCCTTTCGCCTTTGACCATTAGCTGCCTCATCAGTCTGACATTGAAAAGAGGCGTCTTGGTAAAGATCACGAAATACACACATTTAGAATGATTTGGTTAGATTTTTTAAACCAAACTATGTGCAATTCTGTGAAAATGGTAAATGTATGATATAAACAGCAGCTTGATATTGCATAGCCAAATATAAATTTTGCCTTCCTTTCTTATATATGTGCGTGCGTGTTTAGTGGTCTTTACTGCAGACAAGGCACCCATCCCGCTTGAAAGAAACGTTTAAGTCCACGCATCGGTCAAATTGTGGTCTATTTTTATTTGCTGCCCCCATTTTCAGTATTGGTAAAGGACTTTCTGAAAGTTGCAGTGCAAATGTATCAAGAAAACAATGCATATGTTTAGAAAAGTGGCTTTTATTGTTTATCACAATTTGGTTTGACTGGTATAGACGCAATACAATCATTAGTTTTAATGCTAAACAATGAATTGACTTGAAGCTATTGATTGAAACAAACCTTCTCAGCTGAAGTGTATGCTAATTATTCAGACCTGTCGATAGTATGATAAAATTACGTAACACTAAGTACGAATGAAAGATATAAAATACTGTTTAATCCTCGACGATTTATACGCTTTTCATAGTCCCTTTCGATTGCAAGTGTGAGCAAATTCTTTTTTATTCTTGTATGTATCAGCCTTTGTCTAAATTAAAACGTGATTCAAAATGATGTCCTTATCTTCAGAAAAATTTTTAATCTGTTAGTCTTAAATGCGGAACTCACTGATCCGAATATAATAAACGATCCCTGCAGTGTCCGTTAGAATAATTCTTACCCAATGAATGCCCCAAATGTACCGAGCTCACTGCCAAGCACCAGGAGTTCTGGCGTTTCTTTTTTTCCCGGCACGATCATATAATTGCGGGCTCCAGCAGAACGGATACGGTCCATGAGAATATAGGCCAGTCGTTCAGCTGTATCTTTACATTCTTCCAGTTTCTCTTTCATTTCTTCATCGAAATAATTGAAGCCTAAAATCAAGTATATTCCAAAGTAACTTTTCAGCAAAGTATATTAAAGGCCTCATTAAACCATTTATATTTTTACTGAAACAAAGTGTTATCAGTTCTTTCAGCAGGTTACATTATACTCTATTTCTGCAACTTATCGTATAGTGGATGTGAAAGCTTAAAAAGAAAA
>CAXHWN010001136.1:0-5000 GCA_964020975.1 Hermodice carunculata | reverse complement strand
AGAGAGAGAGAGAGAGAGAGGGGGGAGAGACAGACAGACAGACAGACAGAGAGGAAGAGAGAGAGTACTACTATATGGTTGTTTAACATGTGTGATAAATACGATATTTTTATGAAATGGATGCAATACTGTAATCTTATGTAATGTGGTCAAGGGACACAAGTACATGCTTGATCAAGTATAGTGCAAGGTTTGTGCTAGGAATGGGATATAGTTCAAAATTTAGTGATCATAGTGTCTGCATTGAGGTTCACAGTATACCCAGAAGAGAAGTGTACCTGCAGAAACGCAGAGGGTAGAATCACTACCAATCCACCAAGGCAGCCGTTCAAGCAAAAACAAAAGGCCCTGTTTCAGGACACCACACTACTAAAAAACATTGGTTAAATCAAATAGTATCACAGACCAAACACAATCCCCATACTTATCCTCTACATTGTGCCCGAACGCTATACCAATTGGAGAGTTATCGTTTTTTCAGCAGGAGTACAAATTGCTTCCAGCAAAATTGCCAGTAAAGTATATTTACTACTCACCACCACCCTCCCTCTGTGCCTTCATGACGTATCTGCTGGGGTTGGCTATAGCATGTGCTATGGCTTCGTCTCCTTCGTCGCCCTGTGGGAAATATACCTATATGTATATATACATGTATAAAGAGAAAGATTCAGATGATAACTACTAGAATGTTACTCTTTCCTAGAGATTTTGAAGTCCTTAGACCCCACATTCTGGGGCTCATGCCTGCGCGTGTACGTCAGAATGACAAAGAATTGAAGTTTCTGCGTGACGATGGGCAAGAGAGTTGCTGTCAGAGACCTACAAAATGAGCTTTTTTCCCCCTTTTTATGCAACATTAGAATTAAAGGTTTCCCTTCTCACAGAGATTTTGCCTTTTAATAAGGCTAAATCTACTTGCTGTCGACACATTCTGACATACGAAAAAAAATAGGGTGCAAAAGCAGCTTGAAGCTATTGCTGATCACTGGCCTGTGAAAGGTGTGCAATATTTTGTTCTAAGATACTAACGTTGAAAAATTCATTTCCGTGACAAAGATTTAAGTTTCTCTGGGAATGAAAATTGATAACAAATATACAGAAGTAAATTCTAAATTCTGAAGCGGGATAAATTGTATAAATGGTCAAATCTTCAATTCTTCAGGGACTCTCTCTGATGATGCCGGAAATGTGGCCATTTTGCTGGTATCACTGGTTTTATTTGCTAAAGGACTTGTTTTACGTTCATGAGTTTTTTTAATTTGAAACTGAAACTGGTTGGTCCGTTTCACGGACAAATGGCACTTTCCTACGGAAAAAATTTCATATTCGAGCCCTGTCACAGAATAATAGGCCTGCTTTCCTGTCAAAATCTATTGCAACTGCCAAACGTGTTGTAATAAGTCTTCATTTGTTTCGGTTTCCATCGAGCCCTGTTTAACACGACCCTCCTGTTTTGCCAACATTTGCTCGCTCAAAATGGTTGGCTGCGAGATGTCTTTGCCACCCCATATTTTTTTTCTATTGTCAAGTTTTCACAAAAGCCATTTCTTACAGTATTTAAGGGGGAGACAAAACATGTACTGACACCTTTGCTTGCAATGTATTTCTACATATTTAGCCATGACAAGACATCGACTTGCCAGTGACTCACTTTTTATTCCACTACTAACTGTAACTTACATGAGCTACAAAAAAACCCGAAAGCCACTGACAATATTACATATAGCAGCCTGCACGAGGACCGATACGTCCAGTGAGATATAAATTAGAGCTAAAACTGTGATTTTTAAAACAAACTTTTAGACAATCAACATGTTTTGCAATGTAACCCACAACTTCCATGCCGTATTGTCCAGCAAATGTTTCTCTGACGCGGGTCACGGCTTCGGGGTCGTCAAGGAACCTCTCTAGGACCCCTGGCTTTGCAAGCATCTGCTGAACCTTCTTGGTACCAACCAGCTGGTAGTGCACATTGGGGCACTTGATGGCCCTGGACCGTTCCATCCTCCGCCGCACCTCCCAGCACTGTGATGCAGGACGTAAAATAAAAGAAACCGACAACGCATTAGCACAGGATACAATCTGCAGCAAACTACTCTACAGTAACACAAGACCTAAAATATATAGTGAATTAATTGCACCATTGTAACACAAGACATGTACATACAGAAAATTGCGACACTGTAACACAGTGCATGTTCTATATGCAAAACTACAGCATTGTAACATGATGTAAAGTATACAGCACACTACAAAGTAACGAATGACACAGAATATACAGCACTTTAACACATGACATAATCCGTGCAGAAAACGACAGTAGAGTAACAAAGGGGCGACTGCAGAAAGCAAGAACATGTAATATAAGGACAACTGAAGCACCGGAACATAAATTCAATTTTTCTGCAACACAGTAAACTCAGTTTGGAAGATTTTTGCCCGGCTCACTAAAAGTATGTTTCACTAGCCGACTCGGATGTTTAAAAAAATCTGATTTTTTATTCTCTGTGTTTATACCTTACAACTTAGCCACCTGGTCAGACAGTACGACACAGAAAGATGCACGAATTTCAAACATGCGTAAACCTAATTGTACACACACACACACATACACAAACATACATATTATATTTATGGTCTAGACTTGAAACGGAACGTGTGCTGCCGTTTTTTGTTTGTTTTGTTTTGTGTTGTTTCTCGTTTTTGTTTATTTTTTTTATGTTAAGTCAGTTGTAAAGGTCTTCTTAGACAATAGTTCATGAACTTTAATAGTCAGATATTTGACAAAGTGTACCTTACCTCCTCTGTGGGATAGCAGACGTCAGTATACGCGCTGCGGTAGTATACTACAGCAATTTCTATACCATTTCTGCAGATTCACACAAAAATCAGCGTTATATTTCAAGCATACAACATTGATTTCCCAGGTATCCCCTTTTACGAAAACGCTATTTCTCTACGCCAATCAATTTACCATAATATCACGTAAACAAACCGGTGAAGACTGTATCTGGTCAATAATCCAAATCCAAATCCATGGAACTTGGTGCACAAAATGTGCCTTGCAACGGTAAAACGAAGTATAAGAATTCGAAACTCTAGGTTAGCATTATCAGAAGTGACTTTCAAAATTACAGTCATTCTCAAGGGTGTGTACTTCCCCTGCAGCTGTGGAGGGTTTTTTTTGGGGGGGGGGCGGCTTAAGGGACTATGGGGGGGGGCGGGGATTCTAAAACAATTAGTGCTGGCTTGTCTTTATATGGCACGTCGTCTTTACATGTAGTAGGGTAGAACGCTACCTACTTATTCTTAACTGAAACATGGATGTGAACAATGTTATTAGCACAATAGTATGAAACCGAATGGTACAAAAGGTTCAAACTTACAGAAATAACCGTTTGTCCTCGGTTAAGGATGTCTGTTCATACGCTTCTTGAAGAGTTCTCCGGAAGACTCTAATTTTCCTGTTGTTCAACTTGGTTTCAAATTCAAACCATCTTTGGTCATAAGTATTAAAGTCTGGGTACATTACTACGAATAAGATAGCCGCCCTGGAATAAGAGACCACTGATAATGTTAACCCTGTCTGAGTCGACAGTTTCCATCATCCGTAAGCCCTGAAGCGCATATAGGAAACCATTTTACCGTGACCTACAAATTTGAGCCTGAACACGCTGGCCCTTGATTGGAAGCTCTTTGATGAAAATACGAACATAGAATCATAATTGTAATTCAAATGGCAAGTATTTTTCTTGCGATAAGCGGGCAAAAGGCTAATGTGACGATAACACACACACGAAACAACAAGGGTCCCGTGGGAATGTTTCAGATCATGCCTTATCGTTTATGTTTTAGTTAAAGTAAAACCAAACTTCCTTAGTACAAATCAGGCAGCGAAATAAAAATACATATTTGCAGTTTATATTCCGTTTTGAGCCAGTTATTTAAGAATGAGTGCGAGTGATAATACAAAGGGGACCATATGGTCTGCGTTGTGCAGTTGCCTGTATCAATACTTCGCCCCTGTATATCGTCAGTCTTCAGTCGTGTGACGATAGCTCGACTCACGGTGATGGGGCTGTGGTGTTGATACACACAAAAATATGGTGCGATCCGTGATATATATATATATATATATATATATATATATATATATATATATATATATATATATATATATATATATATATATATATATATATATATATGAGGTTATAACATGGTTGGGTCTGTATCAGTGCCTGTACCAAGGCTAGACCCCTGTATCGATAATTGGCAACGGGGTTGGTACACACCTGATACAGGCACAACCATGTAAGAAAATTTCATTGTCACCCACACAGAAAAAATACGACAAATACGGTTAGAATTCTGTCACCCAGTGGGTCCAATAGCCTGTCTCCTCTGTCAGCAACCATTTTGAGGGTGACACATGGGGACAGCCGAACCTTGCCAGAAGCATGCTTGTGACTGGTTAAAAGTTTGAAGTTGATTTTTACAACAATACTCTTGATTGGCTGTACAGAAGTTGAGCACAGTGTGCTGACAAAACGGGCATCAGTTTATCTTGATCTTTCAGGACCCCTTGTGTTGAGGGACCCTCACATGTTCCAGTGTAGGACAGACCCTTGATATCCTGGGCTGTATAAGCACTGAGTAGTAATATATATATAAAACACTTGGTGTAAATGTAAACCTGGTTATCAATCTTATTCATTGGGTTCGTATGGGAGCATGAGCTTTGGTATTTCAGGGCAAGGTGGCTCCTCAAACTAAAGCTAAAAGCAGCACGTGGGGCTTTTTCCTTGTATGACCAATTAGATGTGAGCAGCCACAAATTCCTAATTATAAATTCTACAATATCATCCCCAAAATGGTTACTACGCATTCAGTTCCTGTACTGCCAATCAGAGAACAGGATTCTTACAGACCCCTCGATTATAAATTCATAAATATCAACCTTGTGGCATCCATCTTCAGGTTGATATATATAGGGGGTC